>JAPWDM010000001.1:66742238-67048903 GCA_035578155.1 Brachynemurus nebulosus | reverse complement strand
ATTATAATATATATATATATATATATATATATATATATTATATATATATATATATATATATATTTATATATATATATATATATTTATATATATATATACATAGATATATATATATATATATATAGATATATTTATATTTATATTTATATTTATATATATATATATATATATATATATATATATATATATATATATATATATATATATATATATATATATATATATATGTGTGTGTGTGTGTGTGTTATAAGTAAAATATAGAGAAATAAACACCAAAATTTTAAGAGAGTGAAAAGTTTACAAAATTTGGGCAGCAAAGTATTATACTGTTCTTTTTTTTACTTAGGTTTGGTTTAAGAATAGAAGAGCAAAATGTCGGCAGCAACAGAAGCAACAATCACAAAATAATGGAACTAGTGAGAAACAGTCCGTCAAATTAAATAAGACAAGCAAACAGATATCCAGTTCTTCCTCTAATAGCAACCTTTGTGTAGAAAAATCCCCGCCACCTTCAGTTTTTACATAATAATAACACAAATACAAGGTAATTATAAATGTTTATGCAATTAGTTCATCCATTTCATTAATAGCTTTATAAAATTATTTAATGATAAATAAATGTGAACATAATGAAAATTTACGAAACTCAGCATAAAAATATAAATAAAATAAGCAGAGAGTTGGTTCAGTGTAAACAAATAAAGTTTATTTCCGTGTAGAATGTAATATAATTTAAACATGACAAAAAAGGTTGCAAAACATTCAGTTTGAAATTTGATCTGACGGCGAGAGGAATTACATTTCCGGTACAATTTTTATATCGTTATTTCGCTCATGGAGATTCTACAAAAGTCGTTTAGAACAGAATAAAATAATACTGTATTTAGAACTGAAGTCCAATACTGTGACATTGACATAGTAGTAGGTATGTGATACACCAAAAGACTCAAGTGTGACTTTTGATGAAATTTGCTGACAGAAAGGTTTGTAACGGCCCGAGGACAGCAACTGATACGAGAGATGAATTAAAAAAGTAAATAAAAAAAAATCAAAAAATTTTACTGCGAAAAAAGCGCACTAAGACGATGGAAACAAGATGAAATAGGAAAACAAATGTGAAAAAACGTATAAGCAGTTAGAGGCATCAGACATTTTTGTTTATATTGCTACAACATGTATGCTTCTAACTGTTTTACTTTTTTCTTTCTATTTCATCTTGTTTTCGTCATTTTAGTTCGCTTTTGCCTTTTGAATTTACTTTTTTATTTAGGTCTTTTTAGCGTTGTCTTATTATTTAAAAGCAATAATATGAAAAAAGCAAAAAATCGACAGTCTGAAAATTTAAATTAAAATCACATTTTACGACGAAATTGCACAACGCGTTTCGATCAATTCATGATCATTCTCAAGAGCTAAACAAAGACATTGGACAACCATTGTCAAAAATCATTCAGAAAATATCAAATAAAAAACATAACATAAACTGTAATGTAAAAACAGTAAAATAGTCAAAATGATAAAAGTTTTAGAAAAAGAGATTTCAGTTCAGAGAGACAGTTTTCCTACTCGTCCACAAGTTAAACAAGTATCTACTCACATTGAAAAATTTTCCTTAACACGTATCGTGAATGATTTAAGCAACCTGTATAACCTTTCACTTTGTCAGAATGACAGTTATATCACGTTTGAATTTAACGAAGAAGTGTTCAATAATTTTTTTTTTTTTTTTTTTGATAATTTCAATTCGTAACACAATGCATCATTATCTTATACCAATGAACAATTATTCTTCTGTTGCGATAAATACTCCCTTTGCGTTCCTCCCGACGATGCCGTGCAATCTAACAATAATATATTCTTCCAGCATTTTCCTGAACTTGGTGATTTTTTTTCTTCCAAGT
This sequence comes from Brachynemurus nebulosus, assembly GCA_035578155.1. Taxonomy (NCBI): domain Eukaryota; kingdom Metazoa; phylum Arthropoda; class Insecta; order Neuroptera; family Myrmeleontidae; genus Brachynemurus; species Brachynemurus nebulosus. The sequence goes on along the minus strand of JAPWDM010000001.1, from coordinate 67,047,002 downwards.
CAATTGCCTCTTGATTTAATTTTCCATGAACGAGTACTGAACCTTTCCGCTATAGATCTTGACGATTATGAACTTGATCTGTTATCTAAGGGGTTAAAATTTTCCCCTAAACTCCCAATTTCGTTTAATAAACTAACTGAATTTACAGCAAAAGTATTATCACAATTTAAGCGATATAATATTAAAATTACTAATTACTTCAAATTCATAGAAAATTTCGAAATATCTGATAGTTCAGCAATTCATAACTTCAAAATCATTAAAAGATTTTCTTCCAAACTTCAAAATGGTAACATTATTGTAACAAAAGCTGATAAGGGAGTTGAATTCCGTGTGCATTACTATGAGGTTGTTTCACTAAATTAAGTACTGCGTAATATTTTATTTAAAATCCAAATAATAATAATAATAATAATAATAATAATAATAATAATAATAATAATAATACTGTATTTCGATCCAAGATCATTACAGGGTGGTTGATACCTACAATAGTAGTACAAAAATTTCCAATTATAATAACAATAACAATACAGAAAATTGAGTGTTTTACAATAATTAAGTTAATTCATTCGTTAACAAGAGCATGACAAAATAAAGTGTAACAAGTTTTTAATTATAAAACAGCAGACAACTATATTCATAAGCCAAAAATGTCACCAAAAGGAATTATGTGCACAAAGTGAAAAAATTCACTGTAATAATTGTCGAGATTAATTTATAAGAACAATGTTCAATTAAATCTAGGTTAAAAAATATTAAAATTGTTAAATTATTAAGTTCGCTACATAGGTAATACAAATAATAGATACTAATTATTCTACCATTACATTATTCTTCCAGAGCAAACATTCTTAGTAATGCGTGTACGCAGTACATATATAGTTTACTAGCTACTTCTAAATCTAAATTGGAGAGTAAATCGGACAGCGGGTTAAACGCTTCATCTTTTATATATTTCTTGATATATGTCTCTCTCACTGACTTTAATGTTGGGCAAATTAATAGAAAATGTTCTAACGTTTGTTTTGTTTTGTTATTGCAAATCCGACATTCTTCCTCACTACTCCATCGTATTAAATTTCCCTTTAACAAAAACCTAACTTGATTATTTCCCATTAAACGAAGCTGAGTAATACAGCGAGTTTTTTCGACATTCATATCCCATAATAAATAGTTAATACTGTTTGGCAGGTATTTATACAGTGACGAATGACTAGATACAAGAACTCTATTCTCATCCTGAATATTAATATTCATTACATACTTTTGTACCATTTCTTCAAAATTATTTCTTATAAGAGTGATGTTTTGACTTTCCCAAAGATCTTCATAACCTAAGCTTGCTGTAATCATCTTTAGTTGCGACACCCAGTTGTATTTTTTTTTTTTTTTTTTTTTTTTTAGTTAAAATTGGGGTACTGCTGCCGGTGGATGGCGCGGTCAGCAGCACCCGGCGGCATCGCCAACAGAGGGCATGCGCCGCCATAAACGGTAAAGATAAAAACATACACCAAACAGACAGGAACACATAAATGCGATAGACAAGGGACAAAACATACACATAATAAAATCCATCGATGGGCCCTGCCATCCCAGGGCTTAAAAAGAGCGGACAGTCCTTGGTGACGGTACGATAAGTACTAGACAGAGCGTCCGGTCACCAAGGCCTGGAAGCCATCGCTGGAACTCCCTCCGAGGTGTAAAGGTCCCCGGGGTGGAGAGAACCGACTAGAAAACACACAGTATCACATACCATTATCACAGTAGAAGATCACAGATAAAACTTATTGCGTCACTGGGAGGCCACAGGCCGACCAGTGAAGCAATAAGGGGTTAAAACAATACCGCTGTAGAGCCATAACAACAGGCCTACAGCGGCATAACAAAATATCACAAATAAAAGGAACAAATGATGTACCACCTCGGGTGTAAAGAGCCCTCGGTGGTACATCGTTAAAAAATAATAACAAAAACAAAGTAACACGTATAAATAACAAAGTACCACTAAGGGTGTAAAGGCCCTTAGTGGCATAAAAACAAGACTAAAAGTACCCTGCCAGACCAGCTGGAACAGGGTATTGTTAATAAATAAGACAACACAAAAATCTTGAAAACACATAGATTAAAAACAAAGCTGACAAATAAAATTCACTGTCGGGGGAGATAAATAGAGACAACTTAGAATAAAATTTAGAGATGTAAAGCCCCTACAGTCTCTGAAGAAGGTTCGAATTTCTGAGAAATTCAATCATCCTTCTTTCAGAGACAGCATCATAACTGAGAGCGTTGGCTACATTATTCGGGAGCTGCAACCTCTGGCGCAATGGCTCAAAGGTTACACATTCCTCAACTATATGCCTCACGGTCAGCGCCGTCCCGCAGGCGGCGCACCTTGGCTGATCCTCACCGGCGAGAAGATGACGGTGTGTTAACGCCGTGTGGCCCAAGCGTAAACGCGTCAGGACCACACTTTCTCGCCGGTTCAGATTTACAGGTGCCGGAGTTCTTCGGACCTCAGGTTTCACCTGTCTGAGCTTAGCCGTGAGGTTGTTCCACTCACGTTGCCATTTCTGATCGATCGCGGATCTAATGCACACTCTCAGATCCTCTGGGCGTATGGCAATGTCCTGTGGCTCACCGACTTCGGCTGCATGACGTGCTGCCTGGTCGGCGAGTTCATTGCCAGGTATCCCCACATGTCCGGGAATCCAAAAGAAGGTGACAGACTTTTGGCGGAGCATGTAGAGACACGTTCGGATGTTCTGCACCAGTGGATCGATGGTATGAGAGTGGCAGATCGCTTGCAACGCGCTCAACGAGTCGGAGCAAATGAGGAATGCGCTGTCTTCGGATGTTTGACAGAATCGCAGGGCTTGCAAAATCGCAAATAATTCCGCAGTATACACAGTGGCCTGGGGAGGAAGTGTCCAAGCGTGAGGATCGTCACGAATGACGATGGCACTTCCAACACCCGTAGCTGTTTTGGAACCATCTGTGTATATGCAGAGAGAGTCAAGTTCGCTAATGATCTCATAAAAGCGGGATCGGTATTCGAATGAACTGGTCTCCTCCTTGTTGAGACCAGTCAGGTCGAAACGACACCTTACGTTAGGGATCAGCCAAGGAGGTACTTCCATAGGACGTTTGGGAAGTACCTTGGCGAACTGTAAGTGCAGACTCTCTAATAACTCCTGCGTTCGAACGGCCACTGGTCGACTTATGGTGGGACGTCGACCGTAGAGCCCCTGTAAACGGTATCTGAATAGAGTCGGGTGATTGATATGCGTAGGTGTTGCATATACCCCCGCTGTATAATTGAGCAAGAGACGCTCACGTCTCAGTCGCAGCGGAGGCAGACCCGACTCTACGCAGAGGCTCATAGAAGGACTCGTTCGAAATGCTCCCATAGCCAGTCGTATGCCTGCATGGTGAACAGGATCTAGGAGTAGAAGCGCAGACGCCCGGGCGGAGGAGTAAGCAATGCTGCCGTAATCAATCCTAGTCAAAACCAGCGATTGATACAGGCGAAGCAACGACTCCCGGCCCGCACCCCCGATGCACCAGCCAAGCACTTAAGCATGTTGATTGTCCTGCGACAACTCGCAGCTAAGGCTTGGAGATGTGGGCGCCACGTAAGTTGTTTGTCAAAAATAAGTCCTAGAAACCTGACGCTATCAACGCACTGAAGGTTGGATCCTTTTAAAGTGAGGACAGGATCCGGATGTGCGTTGCGCTTTCTGCAGAAGTGAACCACCGATGTCTTTTGGGGTGAAAATCGAAAACCAAGAGCTTCTGCAGAAATCACCACTTCGTTGATGCCTTGTTGCAGCCGTTGTTGGATATCCTCGATGGAATCGGCTGCATAGAATATGGTGAGGTCATCAACGTACAAGCAACGACGAATTGGGGCTGAAGCTGCTATATGGCTGACTGCGATGGAAAACAAGGTGACACTAATGGTGGAGCCTTGAGGAACACCATTCTCCTGGGAGTGGGTCTCAGACTCAGTGTCACCTACCCGGACACGAAAAGAACGGTCAGTCAGAAAACTTTACGAACTGAGGGAGGTTACCTCTTAAACCCCAGTCGTGCAGCTTCTTGAGAATGCCATACCTCCAGGTCATATCATAAGCTTTCTCCAAATCGAAAAACACGGCCACAAGGTGTTTTCGTTGGAGAAAGGCGTCTTGCAGTTGTATTTTACAATATTAATTCTGTTGCCATCCAGTGCTAAAAGGTTTAAATAACAAAGTTTTAGATATCTGGTTTCCGGGGCAGTTAGAAGTTTGTACCACCAATTTAAGATAATTTTCAGAGCGATTGCTCCCAAGTGTGGCCTACCATGTTCTTTCCGGACCATGTAGTGAGGCGTACCAATAGGTAGATTGAAAATACTTTTAAAAAAAGAACTTTGTACCTTATCCAATTGATTTAAATATCTTAATCCGCATGTTTCCACCCCATACATTACCGTAGTTGTCATTATCGTATCAAACAATTTAGTTCTAGTTGCATGCGAATTACAGGCTGCTTTAACAAATAAATTTCGAATACTACCTACTGCCACATTACCTTTCTTTATTGACCTATTTGTGGCTTCAAGAAAAAGACCTGAAATTGAAAAACAAACTCCTAGATAATTAAAAGTTTTAACTATTTCGATTGTTTTATTCTGAATATTAAAATTAAGATTTTTTTGCGTTCTACCCCGCTTTCTAAAAATCATAATTTTAGTTTTTTCAATATTGATGGTCAGTTTATTAGCTAAGCAATAGGTTTGAAAGACATCAAGAGTTTTTTGTAAAGTTTTGGGTGAATCGGCTATGCAAGTAGTGTCATCAGCATACAGTAAATGACTGAGTTTGATTTCTTTATTTATATTAACGCCTCTTATATCATTTTGTTCAAAAAAGTCATTCAGATCCGAGATAAAAAGTGTGAATAGCAGGAGACTCAGAGAGTCGCCTTGCATGACTCCTTGAGTGATTTTGATATTTATTTCCTCATTATTTTTTACAGAAAAAATAACTTGACTGTTTTTATACAGATTGGCCAAAACCGAAATTATTTTCCTACTTACGCCTATATTGCGTAATTTCTCCCAAAGTAGCGCATGGTTTATTTTATCGAAAGCTTTCTGTAGGTCTATAAATGCTACAAATAATTTGCCTTTTGGCTTCATGATATGCGATTGTATTATACTATTTAAAATAAATATATTATCCTGACACCCCCTTCCCTTCCTAAAGCCTGCTTGATGGTCGGGAATTATGTTTGCTAACTGCGCCCAGTTTTGTAATATTTAAAATCCAAATTAAAATCTTGTAATATTTAAAATCCAAATTAAAATCCAAATAAATAACTTTCTAATTGTTGAATTTAATTGATACCGTGTGTTTGTGCTTTAACCGTATATTCATTACACATAGCTGTCGTCTGCAGACGATCGTCTATGTTAAAATACATTAAACTATCATCCATAATCAAGATTAAATATGAGTGAAATGATTACTACTGGATCCCTCTCTGACTACAGGGTTGCATCCGAAAATTACGATCATGCTTACGTTACGCAAAATTCGTACTCAACCGCCGTAAAAAAATCGTTATATCCAACAAAGGACTAAGCTATTATATTAATGGCGACTTAAAACTTAAAGATTACATTATAACCGTAGGATCTATTGTTGGATCAAAAAATATTACTCACGCTTCTCGAATTTCTAATGATAGAATCTGCATATTTTTGAATAACATAGATATGTTGCAGCTATATTGTCAAAACCGTTTTATTATAATAACGCTAGTCAAATTATAAAAAAACCAAATATTGTCAACTGATGTTGTCTTTTACAATACACCTAATAAATTTCAGTGCTATTATAATTTCGCTAGACTTATTTAGAGAAATTGTGAAGTTTGAAATTAATTGGTATCAAAACTACTAAACCGATCTCAACAAAATTTAGTAGAAATATTTTATGGCTTAGAATAACTGATAGGATAATTTATATGTTGGGTGAAGGTTCCTGCGGGATATTTTTACGAAACTAATTAGTGTAAAACTACAAAATTGATTTCAATTAAATTTAGTAAGGACATTTTTATACTTGGAATAACAGAAAGGAAATTTTTATCCCGACTAAAGGCTCTTGAGGGATACAAAATAAATTATTCAGTCAGGTCAAAATTACTGAAGCGATTTCAGTTTGATTTCGTATATAAAGTTATACACTTTGGAATAACTGATAGAAACATTTTTATCCCAGTTAAGAGTTCCAGTGGGACACAGACTAAATTCTTGAGTCACCTCAAAATTATTGAATGCATGTCAATTAAATTTGATTTAGATACGTATTTATATGATATGCTTTTTAATAACTAACCGTTTTTGAAAGTTCGTTTGAAAATTCCGTTTGAAGGTTCCTATCGCCTACTATTACGAGAGGAAATAATACCAAAACTACTGAAACAATTTTAATCAAATTTAGTATTGGCATATACCTTAAAATAATAAATATATGGTATACTTTTTATACAGGTTGAAGATTCCCGTGGGAAATGAGCTACTATTTCATAAATTAATTATTAATGTTGATTTTCTTTAGATTGTTTATTGATTGACTAAAGAATTTAGAAATAATATTAAATTGCTGCTCCGTTTTTTCCGAGATATCGTTCGGTAGGAACATGGAATTTATTTTAATTATATCAAAGCGGTTGAACTACTTTATTGTGAATTAATATGTACGATAGTTTTATCCCGGTTTTCTAAAGGAAAAACCGTACACATAATAAGATTTCAATTTAAAATATTTTTCAGCTTTTTATTATTAGCTTGAGCTTTTTATTATTAGCTCTAGTAAAATTTTCATTAAGGGGTAGTCTAGGGTTTACAGCTCAGATACTAATCTGGTTTATATCGCTGATAAGTCTTCCCATGACATACAAATTAAAATTCTTGTACTGTGAAGGACATCAGGGTTTTCTTTTGAAATTCACATAAAAATATCTGATTTATAGCATACGGATTGAGAGATAGAAATCAAACAATAGCATTCACTTAAAAAATCATAAAACTATGTATTTAAAAAAAAAGTATTCTTCATCCGTTATGTTGAACTGCCCCATACCATATGTTCAAAATTTATATTTAAAGATCGACTAGACCGGTGAGGGTGTTTGGATCATTGCACGAAAAATTTACAAAACCATAAAGTAATAAAATTATTATTATATTATATACTTGACATAAGAGAAAAACGTGACAAACTGATCAAGTTCTATTTAATTTTAATTGTTCGGAAATTACTATGTAGCTATACCTCATTTCAAATACAATTGATCCTGAGTTATCGTTAAAAAATTAAATAATTCTTATATTCGAAACAAATCAATATTCTATTCTTTTCTAAAAACAAACTGCAAATTTAAAATTTACGTAAATTCAATAATAAAAGAGATAAAACCATGAAAACAGAAATTATTTAAATTCAGTGATGAAGCATGGTTAAATGTAAGTGAAATGAATTTGAATGTAAGTATTTGAAATGTAAGTATTTGAATTTGAATATAGGTTAAGTATACAATACAACTTTTGTATGTAATGATTAGTTTATTTCCCACGGGGACCTTTCGTATCCATATTCCACAGAATCGTTTAGTCGGGATACGCACTATGCCACCAGCTATTCCAAAGCATGTGAGCGTCAGTACTGAATAGAATTGAAATCGTTTGCCTAGTTTTGACGTTATTGAACAATTTATTAGGTTTCCCATGGGAACCTATAATCGGGATAAAAATTTCCTGTTTGTTATTCCAAAATATACAAGCATTCATATCAAATTTGATTGAAATGGAATCAGTAGTTTTGACATTAATTAGTTTCATATTCATATCACTTAGGAACTTTCAATCGGGATACAAACTATCCCAGCAGTTACTCTAAATCCAAATTAAATTTAATTGAAATCTGCTCAATAGTTCTGACGTGATTGAATAATTTATTTGGTTTCCTGAGGGAATCCTTAATCAGGATGAAAATTATCCTATGTGTTGTTCCATAAGGTATAAGTATCCATACTAAAACTGAATGAAATCGTTTCAATAATTTTGGGCTGACTGAATAATTTATTTGGGAACCCATGGGAACCTATAATCGGGATAAACATTTTCTATTTGTTATTCCAAAGCATAAAGGTATTCATACCAAATTTGATTGAAATCGGTTTTGTAGTTTTGATACCACTTAGTTTCGTATTCATATCCTGTAGGAACCTTCAACCAGAATATAAATTATCCTATTAATTATTCTAAACCATATAAGTATCCCCACAAAATTTTATTGAAATAGGCTTAGTAGTAAAGACATTATTTATTTTAGTATTCACAACCCACGGAAACTTTTAAAGGGAATAAAAATTTCTTATCGGTTACTCCAAAGCATATTTATGTAAATATCTAAACTTACAAAATCGATTCAGTAGTTTATTGACATCATTAGTTTCGTATTCATATCATGTTTACTTTTACAATACATATTTTCCTATAAGCTGATTTGGTTATATTGCCAAAAAGCATTACACTTCACAATTTCTCTAAATGAGTCTAGCGAAATTATAATAATACTAAAATTTACTAGGTGTATTGTAAGAGACAACATTAGTTGACAATATTTGGTTTTTTTATAATTTGACTAGAGTTATTATAATAAAACGGTTTTGACAATATAGCTGCAACAGATACATTAAATAAACTTATTAATAATTATATGTATTTAACATTCGACAACTATTCTGTACCATTGAGAAGGTACAATTCGCCAGCAAAACGTGTTATACTTTCAAACGTTATTCCCATTATTACTAACGAAGAAGTCGAACGTTATCTGAAACAATCCAACAACACTGCATGTCGTCTCTCCTACTGTAAATTTAAAAGTAGAGAAAATCAACGACGATTATCGTCATATTTTAAGTTTTCCTCGTCAAGTGTACGTTGTACTTGGTGAAAATGCAACTTTGCCATCAACACTACACATCACTCATAACAATGAACAGTTTCGTATATTTTTAGAAGTTTCGGAATTAACCTGCTTCAAATGCAAAAAAACGCGGTCATACGGCTATACGGTGCAATGCGGAAGGTATCGAACCAGAACAACCAACAGAACCACCACTATTCATGGAACACAATGAAAATAGTGGTAGAATTAATCAAACTGAAACCTGTGAAAGTAGTTCTTCTCATCCAAATCCACACTCTTCGAATAGTCCTCCGGAAGAAATTCCTCCCACTCCATCTACTAATCCAATAACAGCATTCAAGAGAACGCTAACTGAAACTACAATAGCCGATAGCGAAAACATTCCAGCGTCTTCTGATTCTCAAAAAATAACTGCAAATAGTAAAACAAAAAGTAAAAAAAAAAATAGTCGAAAAACAACAGAAGAATTATTGTTACCATTGAAAACTGTCACGGAATCAGAAAGCAATCTAATTTTTCAATTATAATGACCTTTATAACTTAATCAGTGAATTAAAGAACTCTAGAGGTCCAATTCCTGTTGTCAAATCGTACACTAACAATTTGCTGGGGCTCAGAAAGCTGCTCAAGAAGCTTTATAAACATTTAGAAGACCGAGCTATCAAGTCTCGATTTACCAGAATAAACAACCAGTTAGCTAAATCTCTGCAACTGAGTAGTTCCCAAGACGACAGTGAATATATAGGCAGTGATGAGGATAGTAAAACTAGTTATTAAATAAATAAGCCATCTTTTTTCTATTTAACACACAATCTAATAAGGAAAAAACAAAGATCAATTTCAACATGAATATAATATCTTGGAACATAAATGGGTTCCCGTCAAGATATCCCGAATTTCAACAACTGATTTCCGAAACCAATCCATTTGTCATATGTCTACAGGAAACAAAACTGAATAACACCGTAAAACTGTCACTGAAAAACTATCAATGGATCAGAAACGATCTGTCCTACATCAACACCATATCTCATGGTGGAATCGCTATAGCAGTTCGTGATATAATTTCTTTTGAAAATTTAATTTTACAAAGTAACATTCAACATACGTCTGCTTCAATAAGGGTTCCACAGAAATTGACGATTTGCAGTATTTACCTTCGACCTAATATTCATTTAGATAAATCTGAGTTAGTGAGTTTAATCAAACAAATTCCTAAACCTTTCATCATCACGGGTGATTTCAATTCTCACAATCCCTTATGGGGATCAAGTAACACTGATCTTCGCGGAAAATTAATTGAAGAAATAATACTTGAAGAAGATCTTGCAATACTCAACACCAGTCAAGCTACTCATCTAAGTCATCACTTGGTACATTAACATGCATTGATCTCACCTTATGTTCACCATCCATCGTCTCTAAAATTCACCTTATGTTCACCATCCATCGTCTCTAAATTCCACAAATTATTCATCTTCTTGGTGGTACTCAAGAAGCAGAACACCCATCATGGAAAATGAATGAAGCCAATTGGGAACTCTTTAAAAACAATTCCGAGCTCAATATAGAAAACGAACATATTAATACAGAATCAACATACGAATATATTACGACGACTATTTATAATGCCGGATTAAAAAATATTCCAGTATCTGACAAACTTTTGAAAACAAAAAATGCTATTTTGTGGATTTAGTTAAAAAAATCCCCGACAACTTCAAATTTAATCTGTCTCAAAAAAGCTAGAGCCAAATGCCGGAAAGTTATCAGAAGCAGCAGAAAAGCCTCGTGAGGAAAATTTATTTTGTCCATTAATCAAACTACATCAACATCCGCTTTTTGGAAAAGTGTAAGGAAAATAACTAATTCTCATGGCCTGAATAGCATAAACTTTGTAGAATTAAATAGTAACATCATTACAGATCAAAAAGTACTTGCTGAAGAATTTTCCACGCACTTCGCTGAATCATCTAGCAACAATCTTTTGAATGAGCACAATTACAAACTAAAAGAAGTACTGGAAAATCTGTCATTAAGCAGTTTTTTAGTGGACAACGAAACTAGCTACAATTTACCTTTCACACTTCATGAACTTAAATCGGCCATAAACAACATGAGAAGATCTGCTTCTGGTCCTGATCAAATTCATATAGATATGACTAAACACCTGTCCGATAATTCTGTTCATTTTATTTTACTATTCTTTAATCATCTATGGCAAAATCAAGAATCTCCTTCTCCTTGACGTTACAGTCATATACTACCGATCTTCAAAGAGAACAAACCCAAATCAAAGTTAGAAAACTATCGTCCAATTTCTTTAACTAATATCCCTTGCAAAATAATGGAGAAAATGGTATGTGAACGGTTAAAATAGATACTAAATAATAAAAGGATCATATGCAGACAGCAATGCGGCTATAAAAAACATAGATCCACTACTGACGCCTTAGCTGCACTCGAAAACGAAATGAAAGAGGGTTTCGCACGTAAACAATACACTGTAGCCATCTTTTTAGATATGTCGAAAGCCTTCGATCAACTTTGGAGAACCTGCATCTTGCAAGTCTTGATTTCAGTTAATGTGGGAGGAAGCCTTCTTGACTTTGTACGTAACTTTCTACAGAACCGATACTTCTCTGTGCGACTAGGATCCGTAATTTCATCCCAACACACTCAAATTAATGGAACACCGCAAGGATCGATCCTTAGTCCGATATTATTCACACTTGCTATAAATGATGTCTTTGCTGTGGTTAAATGCCCACCCAAAATCGTCTTATATGTGGATGATATGAGAATCTATCAACGTGGCGACAATATTAAGAAAATTCAAAATGACTTGCAACAATCCATTAATAATCTAACAAAGTGGGAAGCATAGAAAGGTTCGCAGTTCAGTCGTTCTAAAACTAAATGCATGGTATTTACAAAATTAAGGAGACCCACTGATCCACCTAGACTCTCGATATATAACAAACCAATAGAAATAACAACTTCTCACAAATATCTAGGTGTAACGTTCGATAGCACATTGACGTGGAAATACCACATATTCAACTTGAAATTAAAATATCAGAACACTATAAACGCTATGAAGTCATTATCAAACTCAAATGGGGGTGCTAGTAACAAAAAAACCCTTCTATTTCTCTATAAACAGTTAATTAGTTCTAAAATGGATAACGGTTGTCAAATATATGGTTCTGCAACCCCACATATTCTTCAACAGTTGGATACTATTCAGTATCAAGTTCTTCGGTTGGCAACAGGAGCTTTTCAATCAAATCCGGCCATCAGTCTCCTAAATGAAGTCAACGAAACCACACTAGAAGACAGAAGGCAGCAGCTAAGCTTAAAATATCTAGCAAAAGTAAAAATCAACACTGAAAATCTTGTAAACGACATAGTTACCCGATACGAAAATTTGACCGAATTTTTTTACCAGAAAGCTGATAAGCTGCATCCATTGGCTATTCGATGTAATAAATACCTTAACAATATGGAATATGGAAACATAAGACTAATCCAGCTAAAACCTCGCATCGTTCCATTTTGGAAATGTATCGGACCTAACGTAGATCTAGTACTAGCTAATCAAAATAAAGCAGTAGTCCATGATACCGTTTTACAGCAACAATTTCTCGAAACAGTTAATTGCAAGTACAATAATTATAACATTTATTACACCAACGGTTTCAAATCTGTGGTGCATACTTCTTGTGCTGTGGTAACAAGTGACTCTAAATCTTCGTATTTGTTAGCTAAAGATACAACTGCCTATACGGCTGAACTTCTCGCAATAAAAATCGCCTTAGAAAAAATCCAAAATGACCGTGACCCATTTAGCCTGATCTACTCAGACTCTTTAAGTTCCTTGAAATCAATACAAGATATTTCAGGTAATCATCCCTTGATTGTGGATATTCACAATGTCTTTCATTACCTCCACGAAATTTCCTGTTCAGTTACATTTCTTTATGTACCTAGTCATGTAGGCATTGTAGGCAACGAAATGGCCGATAGCGTCGCACGGACATTAGTTAATCAACATGACTGCTCAAACTTGTCCATTACTATTCTTGATTTCTATGCTACGATCAAATCTAAATTTTATTATAAACGAGGACAACTTTGGAACTCAGTGCAAGAAAACAAACTACGGACTATCAAAACAAACTTTGGTTACTGGAAGACTTCGGAACGATACTCAAGAAAAGAAGAAATCAATCTTTGTAAGCTAAGAATTGGTCATACTGCATACACACATATGTATCTCTTGAATAGGCAAGAAGTCCCGATCTGTACACAGTGTAATGTGGCTATCACAGTAAGCCATATTCTGACAGAGTGTCTAATCTACAGTGCAATACGCAATCGTATATTGGGTAGTGAAAATCAGCAAATTAGTTACTTATTAAGGGCAGAGTTCACGCCAGAAACGGCTAATCAACTAATTTTTTTCGAATCTCGTTTTTTGTTTTTATTTCGTTCTGTGGTTCTTTGCAAACACGGTGATATATAAAACATGGCCAAAAAAAATTTTTTTTCAAGTAGAAAAATATTTATTTTTGAGCCGCTGCACAGCCAAGTTGCTGGTCCTTTGTAGATAACGGTCGCCCCCTCTCGCGATTTGATCAGTAATATTTAGTTTTGGTGTGTACACGAGTTATAGTAAGCACTGAGATAATGAGAGATATTCTAAAGGATGCTCATGCTTATGCTCATGCTCATACTCATGCTCATGCTCATACTCATGCTCATGCTCATACTCCACTTGCTCATACTTACTTTGCTTCATTTGCTTACAATAATTTTCGTACTTACGTACATAATTATATACCTACATTTTTTCAAAGTCTCCGTTGAAATGTATTCCCAATTATTGTCAATAGTTTTATGAAGGGTCATCTTTTGTTATATTTTTTACAACTTGGGCTAGTGAAGCTACATATTTGTACAGATTAATTTCTTTTATTTAATAAAGACAGGTAAATTTTTAAGAAATTGTTCTAAATAGATATTTATGATAATTGTTATTTTCTTTTTTTTTTTTTTTTTTTTTTTTTTTTTTTGTTTGACGCGCAGCAACTGAGGCTATATGCGTCGGTTGAGTTTTCATATTTGGGGTTACTTTTTAGTTATCTATAGTTTGGTTAAACTTTTTACACATTTACACTTGGATACAATCATTATCAGTTTGTCACTTTCACTGAACTTGATTCGGTGTATGGATGTATTCTGGATCTCTTGGCTTCTAAGTTGAACACTACCTTCCATAGGTTTGTTGGCGGTTTTATTTTTACATTTAAGATTTTTGTGTTTGGTTATGTTTGTTTATTTGCTAACTTTTATTTACTCTATTTTATTTATTTACTTATTTATTTATTTTGTTGATTTTTAGGGTTTATTTTTGTGAGGTATATTGATTTTTACATTAGAAGTTAACAGTGGATTTTTTTTTTTTATATTTTGTCTTTTAAACGAGTTTCACTTAAAAATTTTAATGTTTTGTCTAAGTTAGTTTGATTATTGGCTAAAATTTCCGGTATATTGTTTGGTAGGTTTAATTTATTGCGTATTCTATTGTATTTGTTGCAATTGATAAGGATATGTTGAATAGTTAGAGGGGTGTTACATGTGTCGCATAGAGGTGGGTTGGATTTTTCACGGATGAAGGAATGAGTAATGTGTGAATGCCCGATTCTTAAACGAGTAATGATAATTTCATTTCTTCGAGTATCCTGTTCCGAAGTAATCCATGGTTTAACATCTTGTTTTATGTCTTTTAATTTTTGATTTGTTTCATGCCATTCTGACTCCCATTCTATTATTATATCATGTAGAGAACACCGGTTAGCGTCATCTATAGGAATTAGGTCGGTGTCTGGGTTTTGGGAGGGGGTTATATTTTTAGTTAGATTATCGACTCTATTGTTGCCTTCGATCCCACTGTGTCCAGGGATCCAGCATACAACAATTTTGCAATTATTTTGGTGTAATGTGTTTATGCAGTCAAAGATATGGTTTTTGATCGTGTTGTCCCATTTCGTATGGTTTGACAAAACCTGAATTGAGCTCCAGGAATCGGTCAATATGATGTAGTTTTTGTTTTGTTCCTGTGTTACCGATTGTAATGCTTTTAATATAGCATATAATTCCGCGGAAAATATACTGTACTCTTGAGGTAGTTTGTAAGTTGCTGAGCTAGTTGGACTAGTATACGCAGCACTAGTGAAGGTTTCTGTTTTTGAGCCATCAGTGTAGATTTGTGTATAGTCAGGCAAACCACTTAATATTTCATATAGTAGGTTTATATAGACTGTAGATGGCGTGTTTTCCTTTGGAAATGTCTTTAATTCTACATTATATTCCAGATAGGCTTTATCCCAGGGAGGGGTATTTACAGGTTCCAATGGCCATACTTTTTTGGAAAATTGATGCTTTAGATAATATGGCTTGGGATAATTGGGTTTATTTTCATATAGGGTTGTGTACTGAGGTTGGAATAGTGTTTTATATAGGGGGTGGTCAGGAAGTGCCATAATACGATGAATTTGTCGTGAGCAAAGAAGCTTGCGTCGATATCGTAAAGGTAGCATTCCCGATTCTGCATGTAAGCTATGAATTGGACTTGTATGGTATGCCCCTGTTGCTAATCTTAAGGCTAGATTTTGAATTGGGTCTAGAAGTTTCAAAGTGCTGTTCGAAGCCGAATTATAAATCTGGCAGCAATAATCCATAGATGGTAGAATAAGGCTCTTGTAAAGTTTTATTAAGGTGTTTCTATCTGCGCCCCAATTCTGCTTGCTAAGGGATTTAATCAAATTCATATTTGTAAGGCATTTTGCTTTTATGTTTGAAATATGTTTTTTCCAGAATAGTTTACTGTCATATGTAATTCCTAAATAATGAACTTCATCTTTGCATGTAATCATTTTTCCGTTTAGATAAAGATTGGGATTTCTTGGGATATTTCTTCGTGTTCGGTTAAAGTTGACACAAAAGGTTTTATTTTCTGCAAAGGTTAAGCCTTTTCTTTTTACCCATTGTTGTAGATTCGTTAAGCATTCTTGAATTTTTAGTTCAGCATATTCTAGTTTATCTGTGCGTATATAAATTACCCAGTCGTCAGCGAATAAAACTTGTTGAATTGGAGGTTTTATGACTTGACTGATGTCGTTTATTCCGATGTTGAATAAAAGGGGGCTAATAACTGAGCCTTGTGGTATCCCTCTTTGTATTTGCTTTTCGCTGGAGTAGGTATTGCCTATTTTAACTGATATTTTTCTATCTTTGAGAAATTCTCTTATGAGTTTTGGTAGGTGTCCCTTAAAATTCCATTCCTGAAGCTGTTTCAAAATAACTTCATGCCATATTGTATCATATGCTTTTCGCAAATCGAGGAAGACGGCTATAACAATCTGTTTATTAACGAAAGCATTTTGAATTTCTGAAGTAAATTGTGTGTGAGCGTCTAAGGTGGACCTCTTTTTTCGAAAGCCATATTGCCAGGGGTTGAGAAGTTTTTCTTTTTCTAGTTTCCATAGTAGTCTATTAGTGATGATTTTTTCGAAAATCTTACACAGAATGTTGGTAAGGGCTATAGGACGATAATTTTCGGGGTTTGTTTTGCTTTTGCTTGGTTTAGGAATTGGGATAATGGTTGCCTGTCTCCACGAATTGGGAAATTTTTCTTGGGTCCATATTAGGTTAAACATTTCAAGAAGGTATAGCATATTTTTATTAGTAAGGTTTTTTATTGTGATAGGAAAAATTTGATCAGGACCGGGTGTGTTGGTATTTATTGACTTGATGGCTAATTTTAGTTCTTTTACGGTAATTTCTGTATTATAGTTTTCAGTTGAATTTTCGCCAAAGTGACTGTTTCCGTTTCTTAATTCCAGCTTATACCGCAGTAAGTCGTCAGATAGATCTTCGTTATTGGAGTAGTTTGCAAACATATTTACAAAAATTTCCGCAATTTCTGAAGAGTCTGCATAGGTGACGCCATTTACGGATATAGCTGGAATATGGAGATGTTGTTTTGCGTTTTTTATTAGACTGACCTTCTGCCAAATTTTTGTCATAGGAGTAGATTTATTTATATGTGATACGAATTGTCTCCAACTGTTGCGTTTGGCTTGTTTTACAAGATATTTTACTTTGGCTCTGTATTTTTTGTATTCTGTTCGGTCAGTGGTATTTTTTGACGAGATGAATTTGTGTAACGCAGTTTTACGTTGTTTAATTGCCATGGCAATATCTTGATTCCACCAAGGAACTGATTTCCTCGTTTTAGTTTTTGACTTGGGTATCGAATTTTCAATAGATGATTTTAGCTGGCAAGTTACATATTCTACCATTTCATCTGAATTTTCAAATTTTTCCTTTAAGTTAAGGTGATGGTTAAATGCTGTCCAGTCAGTGTTTTTGAAATTGTATTTGAAATTGTGGTAGAAATAGCTATTAGAGTAGTTAATATGTAGTAAGATTGGAAAATGATCACTGTTATGTGTGTCATCTAAAGTATACAATTTAATGTCTGGGAATAAACTATTTGATACCAGCGCCAGATCAATACATGAGGTTTCGCCCGTTTGTATTTTTAAATAGGTTGGTTCTTGATCATTTAGAAGGCAGATTGATGGGTTTGTCCATAGAATATTTTCTATAATTTTCCCTCTTTGGTTGTTATATTTACTTCCCCAAAGCTTATTGTGTGCGTTGAAGTCGCCTACCAGAATGAAAGGTGTTGGAAATTGATCAAGAACACCCTGTATTTCTTCTGGGGTAATGTGTTGTTGCGGATTTAAATATATATTTGCTATTGTGAGTTTGTTATTGTTGATATATGTTTGTATGGCTACAACTTGTAAATTACTATTTATGTTGATTTTAGTAGAGTGTACGGTATCTTTGACAAATAAGGCCACACCACCTTTTGCTCTTGCATCTATAATATCATTTTTTAAGTAATGTACATAATGTTTTAGTTGAATTTTGTTTTCATCTCTTAAATGGGTTTCTTGGAGAGCTATAATTATGGGGCTGTGAATAGTTATTAAATGTTGTAACTGGAGTTGGTTGTTGAGGTATCCATTTAGATTCCACTGTAGAAGAAACATGTTAAATTACTTTTTTTGAATTATTGTAATTGTTATATTAGTTTGATTCTTCTGTAGAAATGTATTCTTCGTTGTTTATTGACGTAGCTACGGTTTTTACTAATAGGTTTTTGATGCGTGTAAGTTTTCCTTTATAGGTTTTATTTAATTCTGGATATATTTTGTTTATGGTGTCTAGAATGTCTTTTATGTCTAGGTTTGCGTTTTGAGCGATTTCTTTTATGTTGGATTTAGGTTTGACAGTTAGTATGAAGTTGATGAGTTGGTCGTATGATAAAGCGAATTGTTCCGGGTGATTTGTCATATTTGCTTTAATTACAGCAAATTGTTCGTTTATTGTATTTATCGATTCCTTTGTTGTGTTTTGTGGAGGTAAATTTGAGTCACTAGCCGAGTCAGAATTTCCTTTTTCTAATAGTATTTGTTTAGATAAGTGTTCGTCAGGGGAGTCAGTTTTTGTATGTGTTCGAACTTTTAAGAAATTGTTCTAAATAGATATTTATGATAATTGTTATTTTCTTATTTTTAATATGAATTTATATAAATATAAAATCCTTATATAGAGTTTATGTCAGACTCAACTTTTTTAGTTAGCTAGACTAAAGTTATATAATATTATGATAATAATTATTAATTCAATCATTTGTTGAAAGGTCTATCATTATGTGTGTGGAAATATTTGGATTACTAGTAAGTTTTCCTATAGATTAAAATATATTAAAGAATGGACAGATTTTTATTTTATCTGTATTAATTATTTTGAGTTTAAGAAATATTACCCTAATTTTTAAAGTTTTATTTTTGTAAAATATTGCATTTGGACATCGAAATTTGTATGTTTGACTGTATTACATATTTTTATGAAATTTTTCTAATGCATAATGGTCGATTGTTAATTATCGAAAAATTTTCCAATGTTATTTATGGAAAAGCTTGTTAATTTTAAATAAAAGAAGGAACCGATAGGTTAGTTGATTGTTAAAATTTCTATCAGATTATAGAATATATAGTCCATTCTTTGATATATTTTAATTTATAGGAAAAGTTACTAGTTATCCAAATATTTCCACACACATAATGATAGACCTTTCAACAAACGATTGAATGAATAATTATTATCATAATATTATATAACTTTAGTCTAGCTAACTAAAAAAGTTGAGTCTGACATAAACTCTATATAAGGATTTTATATTTATATAAATTCATATTAAAAATAAGAAAATAACAATTATCATAAATATCTATTTAGAACAATTTCTTAAAAGTTTACCTGTTTTTATTAAATAAAAGAAATTAATCTCTACAAATATGTAGCTTCACTAGCCCAAGTTGTAAAAAATATAACAAAAGATGACCCTTCATAAAACTATTGACAATAATTGTTAATACATTTCAATGGAGACTTTGAAAAAATGTAGGTATATAATTATGTACGTAAGTACGAAAATTATTGTAAGCAAATGAAGCAAAGTAAGTATGAGCAAGTGGAGTATGAGCATGAGCATGAGTATGAGTATGAGCATGAGCATGAGCATCCTTTAGAATATCTCTCAATGTTCTTTTATTTGCATGCCTTTGTAGACGTTTTAATAAACAGTGAGTAAACTGCTTCTTTTGTTATTATTTTTGTTTTTTACCGTTTCCCGAAACTTGTGTTTTTCCCGACAAGGAAAATCATATCGCAAGTTCTAGAAAAGATAGAGACTTAATTTTTTTTTATTTTGTTCATAAACATATTGTGCATCAAGTGGAGTATGCTTTTTCCATTTCAACAATTGTAACTGTTTTTAAACATTTTCTTTTAAATAAAAAATTGGGTTTTATAATTTTTAGAACTTTGGGATTACAATTTTATAGTTAATTTTTAAATTTACCTGAAACCCATACTCAGCTTTATGGACAGGTCCTTTGGGAATAAAATAATGAAAAAATATTTTAAAAATATTCATTACTTTTTGAGATATGGTGTTCCTTGTAAACGCTTAAAAACTTGTGAAAAAGGGCCCCCCCACAGGGAAGAGTAATGAATGTTTCAAAAACAAAATTTTCTATTTGAAACCATCCCTAATTTGGAAAAAATTTCAACAAGCAAAATAATCATAAATAAAATACCCCTGTCGCAGCATCCTGCATAACATAGCGAATTTCCATTTACAAAAGTACGTTTTTCTCGGAAACTAGTTGATATAGAGTAATTGTAAATAAAAAAAACCTTCTTTATGTGATTTTTCCGCCTCATTCCGCCAAATTTTTTTCACGAAAAATGTCCAAAACCCCGTAAACGTTTTCACGAAATTTCTTAAAAATAAGATGTTTCGTTCTTGAGTTATCGTGCGGACACTTTTATATATATGTTTACTAAGTGTCCGCACGATAACTCAAGACCGAAACATCTTATTTTTAAGAAATTTCGTGAAAACGTTTACGGGGTTTTGGACATTTTTCGTGAAAAAAATTTGGCGGAATGAGGCGGAAAAATCACATAAAGAAGGTTTTTTTTATTTACAATTACTCTATATCAACTAGTTTCCGAGAAAAACGTACTTTTGTATATGGAAATTCGCTATGTTATGCAGGATGCTGCGACAGGGGTATTTTTTATTTACAATTACTCTATATCAACTAGTTTCCGAGAAAAACGTACTTTTGTAAATGGAAATTCGCTATGTTATGCAGGATGCTGCGACAGGGGTATTTTATGTAATATTTTCTTCTCTTTTAAATGGTGTAAAAAAATTTCGCAAAAATTTTTGAATAAGTGGAAATTTTGGCAAAAAACTAATTTTTTGCTAGAACAAACACCATGTTCCTGGCATCCGACGTGTCTGGCTGACGAACTCATCCAAGGGTTTGGGACTTCCAATGTTCTCACCAAGTTTCGTAAAAATTGGATACTTCGTTCGAGAGTTATCGTGCGGACACACACACACACATATATATATATATATATATATATATATATATATATATATATATATATATATATATATATATATATAGTATATAGTATATATATATATATATATATATATATATATATATATATATATATATATATATATATATATATATATATATATATATATATATATAAAGGCTATTGGCGGATAAGCATGAGTAGAAATGCCCCCGCACGAATTGTGTTGGTTTCTTTTCTGCTAACTGTTTTCGATATAAAATTACAATTTACTGAGTTTCAACCATTAAAAACTCACCCTTTGGGGGTAAAAAATTATTTTTTGAAAAACACAAAAAATTTATAACTTTTTAGTGGCTTGACGAATTTGGCTGGAATTTTTACATGTTTTAGATACCTCTATAGTGTACCTCAGAAAAAATATCAACTTAAAAAAAAAATTATAACCCCCCCAAAAAAAATTGTTTAATTTTTCAATATTTTTTTTCATCAACTTGTAGTTATGGTACAATCACCAAAATTTTTTTAACTAAAGTGTTTGGCTGATTGCGGAATTTGAAGATTTGAGTCGACCATTTTTTTTTTCGAAAACTAAGCAATCACAAATGTTCTTATGAACATATTCAAAATGTGTAAACGATTTCCAATCGATTGAGTACCCGGAAGCCTATGCCTATCTCTAAAAAATATTCTCGGACATTCAATTTTTTTAACTATGATGCACCCGGAAAAAAATTCTGGAAAAATTATATGTTCTATTGATCATAGTGAGGAGCCTGTAGAAATATTTTGGTGATTGTACAACGAACATAACTTCGAAAAAAAAAATCCTTTTGGACATTTTATTTTTTTTAACTATGACGCACCCGGAGAAAAAATCTGAAAAAATTATATGTTATATCGGTCATAGTAGGAAGCCTGCAAAAAAATTTTGGTGATTGTACTATAGCTACAAGTTGATGAAAAAAAATATTGAAAAATTAAACAATTTTTTTGGGGGGGTTATAATTTTTTTTTGAAGCTGATAATTTTTTCTGAGGTACACTATAGAGGTATCTAAAACATAAAAATTCCAGCCAAATCCGTCAAGCCACTAAAAAGTTATAAATTTTTTGTGATTTTCAAAAAATAATTTTTTACCCCCAAAGGGTGAGTCTTTAAGGGTTGAAACTCAGTAAATTGTAATCTTATATCGAAAGCAGTTAGCAGAAAAAAAACCAACATAATTCGTGCGGGGGCATTTCTACCCATGCTTATCTGCCAATAGCCTTTGAGTGAATATTATTTTCGGTTCCTAGGGACCTCAAACAAACTGCCATGGTCCCGGGTTTAAGTCGCGTCATGACAGTGGTTGTAATAGCTGAATTCCATTCTTGGACGACTTTCAAGTTTTCAAAAATTTTTGAATAACTGGAAATTTTGGCAAAAAACTAATTTTTTCAAGAACAAAACCAATGTTCCTGGCATCCGACGTGTCTGGCTGACAAACTCACCCAAGGGTTTGGGACTTCCAATGTTCTCACAATGGTATTTTCGGTTTCTAGGGACCTCAAAACAAATTTCTGCCATAGTCCCGGGCTCAGGTCATGCCCCCCGCGTCATGACAGTGGCTGTAATAGCTGAATTCCATTCTGGAAATTTTATCATATATTTATGTTAACTTTCAAAATAATCGCCTGTATATGTTAAATAATATCTGAATTCCATTCTGGAAATTCGCTAAAATTAAAGACTTGTTTACATAAAAAACTTTGTTTACTTTAAAAATTTTCTCACCTAGACTGTATATGTATATACAACACACACAAACCGTACGCATAATGGTAGTACGGATAATGAAATGGTCTTGTACTCTTATACACAAAATATCCATATACTACCCCTTATACACAAAATATCCATATTGTGTCGAATATGTACTTAGGATGTGATTAAATTCACACTTTATACGATAAAATAATCACATTCTAAACAACATCGTTTTTTTTCGGAAACTAGTTGACATAGAAAAAAAGTTTAAAGACCTTTTTTATGTAATTTTTTCTTCTCTTTTAAATGGTGTAAAAAAATTTCGCAAAAATTTTTGAATAAGTGGAAATTTTGGCAAAAAACTAATTTTTTGCAAGAACAAAAACCATGTTCCTGGCATCCGACGTGTCTGGCTGAAGAACTCATCCAAGATTTTTCGACTTCCAACGTTCTCACCAAATTTCGTAAACCTAGGACATTTCGTTCGAGAGTTATCGTGCGGACACATATATATATATATATATATATATATATATATATATATATATATATATATATATATATATATATATATATATATATATAAATACATATATATATATACATATATATATATATATAAATTTTAGTGAATATTATTTTCGGTTCCTAGGGACCTCAAAACAAATTTCTGCCATGGTCCCGAGTTCAGGTCGCGTCATGACAGTGGCTGTAATAGCTGAATTCCATTCTGGAAATTCGCTAAAAGTTGCTTTTTTAATTGAACTCCTTCCTTAAGTGATGATGAACAAATAGTGGCAAAAGTGATTAACTTTTCAAAGACATGCTTAGTGTGGGACAAACTGTAAATTATAGTAAAACTTATTATCATCAATTATTGTATAAATAGTTACATAATCTAATTACTTTTTCTAACTTCTAATTATGTATTTAAATTTAAATAACTTAGTTTTGTTTACCAAAACTTTATTATAATTATCTGTATCTGTTTGTAATACTATATTGTTAAATGTTAGAAGTATCACACCTTGTTATTGTAAATGAATTTGCAGTAGGCGCTAAGGATCTTAGATATCGGGCGTCTATAAATAAGACACAATAAAAAAAAGCTGATAAGGCAATAATTAAAATCATGAAATTAATTCATAAATTTTTTAAAATTACTTAATACTTGAGTGGTTCTTACCAGCTAATTCGTTCCTCAATTTCTTTCGATTTTTTTTCTCAATTTCTTTGTTCTCGTATTTAAATTTATTGTATGGGTATTTGTGATGACCTTGTTAGAGATCACAGTGGTCTTGTTCCTTTGTTCCACTTATTGTGGTTTGTTTTTGGTTTTCTAATATGAATTTCATTCGTTTTCTGACTACTCCGATGTATCATTGAAACCTGTTGATTTTCCCCAGTGGGAACTGGTTTTTTACAAAGTTTGTCTATCATTTTTCTAAAACTTTTTTCTAAAATGTGATTTTAATTTAAATTTGTAGGCTGTCGATTCTTTGCTTTTTTTCATGTTATTCCCTCCACCTGCAGTTGGACTGATTGATATATATATATAGTTCATAAAATTTTTCAATATTTTGTTATATACGGTGTTAAAAACATCATTATGAAATCTAATAATCTGTTCTCAAGATGGATCTATAGTTACATTTTTAAACAACCTTATGTACTAACAGATGCATTTTGTAATTAATAGATTAAATTAAACTTTTTGCTTAATTCAACAATAACAATAAAAATTTTGCAATGTTATAACAAGTTTTTTTTTTTCTTTTTTTTTACAATGCAAATTCGGCTTTAAAATGTCCACCGTAGAATTAAATGCGGAACTACAGAAAGTATGCTGTTTGGGTCAATTTTTTGTGTTCTTTTCAAATATCTAAACAGATTTTGAATATTCTGATATACAATGTGTTGCTTTGAGAACATAAAAATTTATTACTTTTTTGTTAATACGTAAATGGATTTTTCTCCTGACTATTATGTAAATTGTTTAAGCAGTGGAAGGAAAATATGTGCACCAAATATCAAAAAAAATTTTTGGATGGTTCGTTAGTTATGATCTTAGAAATAAATGAGTAAAATCGATGAAAGACTCTGTATCTCCGTTATATAGACAGTTAGACCCATTAACCATAGGCATTTTAGAACCACCTAAGTGACCCCTATCCACAGTTAGCTTTTGTCCGTTTACCAATGAAACACCGTATATATATATATATATATATATATATATATATATATATATATATATATATATATATATATATATATATATATATACATATATATATATATATACATATATATATATACATATATATATATATATATATATATATATATATATATATATATATATATATATACCGTGTGAGTTTTTCGGGAGTTGCCATTTTGATTACAGCCAAACCGTTGATTTAATCGAAAAATTGTTCAAATAAGAGTTGTAGATATCGACGGGGGCAACCAATTGCTATAGTCAGGAGCTTTATAGCTCTTATGGTCTTCGTGTTATGATACAAACTTATAGTTTTTTAAATGGAAACGTATGTTTAAAAGTTTTTCAAAAATTTGTTTGTGATTCAAAACTACCAGAAACACTCAAATTCTCATTGTTTTATCTCATATTTTTGAGTAATTACGTTTTGAAAACGACACTTTTAAATTTCGTACTCAAGTACTTGCAAACGATTAAGATTTTACGTAATTTAAAAAGATATTGACTCAATATGGTTGCCATTTTTGACAACGTAGCAACGAAAAGTTAAACGATTATTACGTTTTCCATCAGAAATTAAAATTACTAAATAGGTTAAATTATCATATAAAAATGATAACTAAGTACAATAAGGAAATAAAATTTCAGTTTTAATTCATTGAAAAATAAAAAATTATTTTTCTGAAATGTCACTGTTTGACAGATACATAGGCGTCTAAACATATTTTTGTAGCAAGTATTTTTAAAGGAAATGAAAAGTTTTTTGTGAAAAAACTTCTCCTTTTTAATTTGGTTTGTAATAAAAAGAAAATACTATCGAATTTCAAATATTTTTACACTATTTGAATACATTTATTAATAATATTTTCGTTCCCAATTAACCTCACTTTGCTACTATCAAGAAACGCCAATGTCATCTTGATTTGTATTGAATGTGTACATTAGAGTCATTTATTTCATTTGCCACTTGTCATTGGCAAAAATAAAATAAATAAATAAAAAATAAATATATTTTTCAGTAAATTAATGAAATACTTCAAGTTATTTTTAAATTAAGTTACTTTAGATACTAATTTTTTAAAATAATTTGATTTTTTATGCAAAAATGTTAAAAACTTGAAATAGAGCCCGACATCTATACTCCAAAATCTGAATTACTGCCATTCAGTTTTCAATGCAATGGACCCAATAGAGGCGTCAAAAGTCCTACAAGAGGGACTAAATAAAATTTCAAACTGGCTCAAAAAGTGGCGTATCAAAGCAAATGAAACGAAGTCAGTCAATGTTACCTTCACATTGAAAAAAGGTATATGTCCGTCAGTGAAGCTTAACAACCTCGAGATTCCCCAAACAGACCACGTGAGATACTTAGGGTTACACCTGGACAAGCGACTCACATGGCAAAAACATATTTTCACCAAACGCAAGCAACTGGACTTACAACTACGGAAATACTATTGGTCAATTGGCCGATCACAATTTTCAATGAGTGGTAAACTTTTTTTGTACAAAACTATGCTTAAACCAATCTGGACGTATGGTATCCAGTCATGGGGGACAGTCTCACACTCTAACATCCAGATTGTACAGCGATTTCAGAACAAAATGCTGAGAATGTTAACCAACGCTCCCTAGTACGTGACAAACGAACACTTACATTACGACCTACAAGTCCATACAGTCAAACAAGAAATTCTACAAAGAAAGACATACAAAAACCTACAAAAAAATCACAAACCATCCAAACCGCCTGGCGAAAGTCTTGATGGAGGAAACTCACAACTCGTAGATAGAAACAAAAAATGCCCCAGGATATAATTAAATCACAATAAAGTAGAATGTGACTCAGGTCACATAATGAGCATGCCTCAACCAATCAACTGCTAAATGTTCCAGCGTGTGACAGAATGCATTGCACAAGCAGTTATAAAAAACGGGCATTACAGTAGTTGGTAGCCTAAATTACTATGAATTTAATATAAAAAAAAAAAATTGTTGTTTTTTTTTTAATTTCACCTGCGTGAAATCGTTGAAGGTTGACTAGATATTCCCACTTTACGCGGACGAATTCATGGACAAAAACTAGTTTCCATATAAATTTACATCCTCTATTTTACTCTCTTAGGGTCTGATTTTCCAAAACATTCATTTTTTATCAACATTACAAATTTCACATTTCTAAACCCAACAGTTTTATATATAAATTTTTCATCCCCTCTTTAGGGGCTGAATGTTGAAAATAATTTTATAATTTTTTTATGACAACTAGTTTTTGAAGCACTTTAGGGGGTTCAAATCCCCGTAACTTTTTCATTTTCGTATATAATGCAGGTGTCAATGCTAATAAATATTTCTGGGGGTTTAAGGAATACGTGAAAGAAGGAATTCTTCAAATCATATAAATTTTTTAATGACAGCTTCTTTCTTGGCATTTTTTTTGGAGGGGAGACGCACAACAACTCTGCTAGACTTTCTTGAGTTATTTACAAACTCAAACAAAAAGAAAGGTAATAAAAAGGAAATTGTTTAACTGTTCCCCCATGTCTCATCTAGCCTCATTTGCCTCGTTCCTTTCTGTATAATGCCTTTTTTATAAAATTGAGATCTTGTTCATACATTACATCAATAAATTAAGTTGAAATTTGTTGCTTATGAATACTATAAAAAAAAAAAAACGCCGTGAGCAGCGGAGCCCTATCACGGAAGTCGAATTTTTCCTTTCATCTTCGGTATTGAATGTCTACAAGCGAAATGTAATTGAAAGTCCACAAGCGATTTGTCGTTTTGGTGGTTTCAAAACTGATGATGAGGGTCCGGTTGATCAGGGCTTTAAAAAAAGGTTTTAAGTTTTTAAGGGCTGAATCTCAGTAAAATTCAATTTAGTGCCGATAACAGTTAGCAGGGAAAAAGCCAACACGATTCGTACGAGAGCATTCCTACCAATGCTTATCCGCCAATTGCCTTTGTGCTTTATTTTTAAATATTAAAAAAGAAGGAACTTAAATAGTAAACTGGAAGGCTTTTATGAAGATATTTTTTCTTTCCAAAAAATCCAAAATTTATATTTTATAAATAATAAAAATCCAAAATTCCTAATTTATAAATAAACAGTGACTTTAATAACATTTTTAAATTACTTAATATTTACGTATTTCATTTGTCATAAAAGTAAGTTCACTTTTTTTAAAATTTTTTAAAATTACTATTCGCCTACTTGTATTTAGAATAAAAATAATGCATTTAAAACACATTTAACAATAGCATTCAATTCCGATGTAAAAATGGGAGAAGTGGGGGGAAAAGTAATTTGGACTAGCTGGATACTAACTGAATACACGTACAAAAATTCAGCCCTCTAGGTTTCCTTAGAGAGTCTCTAGACGTGTTTGAAAACAAGCGAAAAAATTAAGGAAATATTGGCGTAAAAATCGTGGGGGTAAGGGTTAAAAGTTGAAACCTCCAAAAAGCAGTGTCTGGCTGTTGTTAGCTTAACCTGTACATAAAATTTCATCCCTCTAGGTTTATTTGAGGAGATTTTGACCCGAACGAAACTGTTAAAAAACAAGAAAATTCATGTTCTTTTTGATATAAAAATGGTGGGGATAGGGGTTAAAAGTCGAGACCCCCAAAAGGCACCCCCTTGATACTAACTCAATCCAAATACAAAATTTCAGCACTCTAGGTTTATTTGGGTGACCTGTGCGAGTGGTACAAACTTCAAACACGTCGAAAAAGCATGAAATTGTACCTTAAAAATGAGGGCGGTGGGGGTAAAATATTAAAACCTCCAAAAAGCACAACCTAGGTACGAACTTTATCAACACACCAAATTTCAACCCTCTACGTTAATTCAGGGGGGCTGAGGGGGTGTTAGATCCAGCTAAAATCGTTTTTGCCCCCTCTACTCCCTCCAGATCATCGTAGGAAGCTGAATTTTGGATATGTTGTAGATAATTCACCGAAACATTATTTCCAACCGGTTTGGAAAAGTTTTATTGTTTTACCGCCCCCCACCACCCCCTTAAAAGTCGGGTCGGATCAAAAATTTTCCCAAAATTTTACCCCACTTTAATAGTATGAGGTGCCTCGAAAATGACTTACCCACTTATCAAATTTTATCTCTTAACTTCCATAGGGGGACCCTACACATATTAAAAGGTGGTGGGAATATATATATATATATATATATATATATATATATATATATATATATATATATATATATATATATATATATATATCAGACATTTTTTTTCTACATATTCGTGTTCTACGGGTCCGAAAACGGATAGCGCCCCTACTCTCGCCTCTCGCCGTTCTTGTCGTATAGGCTGTATATGTCTAATTTTTCAAGGAAAAATTCGATTAAAAATTCCTCGAAAGACATCTTGTTTCTGAGATTTTTACTTATTTGAACTTGGTAAATTAGTGTAATAAGATAACAATTTACAATGCAGTTGTGATTTTGTCAAATAAATTTTTGAATTTTAAACGCTCAAATATCTCAGAAACATGTTCTATAAGGAAAAATAAACTTGCATTTTTTGTAGTAAAATTTACAAGCAACAAATTTTACCTTTAATATTAACTAAATATCCGATCTCGATGATATAGCTAATAATATTTTTTTTTTTTTTAAATTATGTTGCCACTAGGATATCTAGCCAATATATAATAAGGTAAACTATACGCCTATTTAAATATTCCTTTAAGACCTTTAATTAAAGGTCGATAAGCCGATATAAGCCAATATAAGTCTAACTGACTATATCTATGAACGAAACAACATGAAGTTTGTAGCGGAAGTAGAGTTCTATTCATGTCGGATCAGATTTCAGACCGGATATCCCTAGAAACATTTTTTGTCATATTTAACACATACCATATTTTTTAAAGTTTTGCTGATGAGGAAATGAGCTTCATTTTTTACATTAATCTCTTAGACTATTACTTTAATTAATATAATGTAATAAATTATTTTATCTACGACTACCATGAAATTGCTTGTTTATTGTACAAAATACTATCTAACAAGGAGATGCACCCAGAGTGAAATTCGGGATTTTGATGAAACTTCGCTGGTGTGTAGAATAGGCAAAAATAACGGACTTCCACGTTCACGGGGTGAAACATATTTCGAAAAAACGCAAAAACACGTATCCCCTAATTTTTGGCGCTCTTTCTATTTATGATGGCAAAAATCATGCCATATTGAACCATTCAGGCTGTACAAGAAAATTTACCCCCATTTTCACCCCTCCAGACCCTCTTATGAACCCGACCCTGGTTTAATCTATACAGGTGAATAGGTCTTTCAAAGAGTAACATTTCGTCAATTTAATGTTTTCCTCTATCTCTTATAGTTTTCGAAATATCTTAAGAAATACGATTTGAACCCCCAACTTTAGGGGCTGGTTTCACCCCGTAAACGTGGAAGATGGCCGATAAAAGAAAAATACGGGTCCCTTATTTTTGCCTATTCTACACACCAGCGAAGTTTCATCAAAATCCCGAATTTCACTCTCGGTGCATTTCCTTGTAAGTAAGCTACGTTTTACATACAGCCATATATATCCAGCTGTACAAAAAGTGGCTTTTTACATGCATGTATACTTAAAATACCAAAGCCTACTATACTTTTATTAATTCTTATACATATTATACATATTATATATTATACAGTGATATTATATTAGAATTTGAACAAAAATTTTACCTAGCAACTGAATTTTTACGTTTGTCTATACATATAATAAAACTGTAAATCTGTCTCTGTCTGTCTGTCTGTCTGTCTGTCTGTTCACGCATCACGTAAAAACTACTGGACGGATTTTAATGAAATTTGGTGTGATGATAACTTATTACTTGGGTCAACATTTAAGATATTTTTTATTCCGGGAAAATGTCTCATTCCCACGGGAAAATGGAAAAATTATTTTGAGCATCTACACACATTACGCCAATTTACATATTTCATAAAAATTTCATAACTATAGTAACAAAAATTGTAAATAAATTTTGTAGTTTGGAAATTTTTCTGAATTTTAAGTCAAAAAAAAAATGTTGCTAATTGTGTACCGAAAAATACAATAAATACACAATTGTCAATTTGGAGACAATTTAATGCATTTTGTGTTGCAAGAAACTACAAATTGGAAAAAGAAACTACTCAACGTTTCGCGTGAACGTCACGGGTACGGCTAGTTTTAAATAAATTTCAAATACTACCTAATTTTAATGTATTGTATTTGTAGATTTGTACCAAATTTTTATTGTTTATTGTGAATTTCATGTTAGTCGTAGATAAAGTATAGTACATAACTCGGTTGTAAGGCATATTACACACTCGTGCAATTACGCACTCGCCGCTGCGCGGCCCTTGCGTAACTTTTTCGCTCATGTGTAATATGCAACTTACAACCTCAATCACGTAATATACTATTAATATAACAAATGAGCTTTCGTAACGACTTTTTATGAAAAACAAAAGTAACAGTCGTCTTATTTATAAAAAAAGATACTAGATACAATTAAAAACTGAAGTTGGAGAAGTAACCCCAATTTCTAAACTACAATTATTATTGTTTTAAGAAGCTATTAAAAATACGAATACGGTTTGTTAGCTGTCTTTGAGTTTTCGACCCTGACTTGATCGTTGGCTTTCTTTAAATAATTTTATAACAGTTAATTTGATGAGAAAAATGTTCGAAACAAAAAGGACAAAACTACAAAAGCTTTTGTACTTTACTTATCAGGAATTAAAGTAGATATTCGTTTCCTTTGTGCCGCTTTTGAATAAAGGTACTTAATATTTCCATTAATTATTTTATTTTCATATACAGCAGTTCTACGACTAGTTCGCCAATTGCTCACACGACATCCCGACTTCAGGATCCACCAACGTTATATATTAAATCTCAATTACTACCATCTAATGTCAACAATAGCACGTCCTTAACGGTACGTCAATAATAACTTTTTGATTTTGTATAATAATCGATAAACAGTTTCCGATCAGATGTGTTTTGTTTTTCAGTTGTCTGGGACTATTTATAACTCCAGTAGTGCAAATAGTTTTAATAGTAGTATTTGGTCCCCTGCTGTTATTGAAAGTCTCCCATTAGAGCAACATCGAACGTGGAACAGTGTAACATCGAGTACCCATTCGCTAATCGCCACTTCTGCAGGATCAACATCGGATTCTTTAAATTCTCCTCCTGGATCAGTCGGATCCGGGGGACATACTACCATAAATTGTTATCAAAATTATCCTTATTATACCAATATGGACTACCTATCTACATCACCGGGAGTGTCACACTCTCAAGGGAATATCAATGTAAGTAAAAGTAAATTCTCGCATTATAAGGGCAGCTTATTATAAGTGAGATGATTGAATTTAGGGAAGACTTCTTCCCTGGAAAGACTGGGGAACTTAAAGTCGTATTCTTTGGCAAATAAATACCTACCGTTATTTTTCAAACATTTTCTGTAAAGGCATTTCCCGATAATCTGTTGTTTTTTTATGACACATCAAATATTTAAAGTTTTGATATGATAAATAGCAATAGTAATGGTGGAAGGTGAAGAATTTAAAAATACGATAATGATGGCTTCAATACTTTGGTTGATGTTAGAATACATAGCCATCTCTACTGTAATTTTATTAAAAATATCTTGAGATGTATATATTAGAAGAGTCGAACCAAATTTGTAATGTAGATATCCAGAAGGGATTGAATTTTGAGAATATTTTTTCTTTAAAAGCTCAGTGTTGTGACAAAATTTATTTCGCCTTCTAAAATAAAAGAAAAATACACTGCTAAGAGGTGTGGAGCGCATAGCTTCCACGTATACTTAACATGCTTGTGTAAGTGTATATCTTTTATTAAATTTTTAAAGTGGTTTTGTGCTTTCCTCTTCTTTCTTTCTTAAATTGTATGCTTTCTGTCATTCGTATTATTAACGTTATATTTGAGACAATAATTTAAATTTTTTCTAAAAGTAGTACAACTATAGAAATTACAAAAAAGGCTATCTTCGTAGCTTTTTTGTATTGTCAAATGATATTATTTGACGTTTCAAACTGTCAAACAATTTCAGCGTCTACCAGATTTTATATTTATGCACACTTGTATATTTATGTAAATTTATGGTCTAACCTAAATAGGGACTATCATTGTTCCGATTACGACGAAATTCACGACAAACGAACAGCTGAACACAATACAAAACTTGTTCCGCGAGCTCTGAAATGTAAAAAGCGAGTAAATTTTTATTTTGTAGGAAAAAGATTTTCACCGCTATAGTGCTTCTGGTACCATAAACTAGGAATTAAAATCTCCCAACAGAAAGCAACACCTCCAACAAGAAACAAAAAGACATTCATATACCTCTACATATCTCCCTAATTAAAATGTTTTCTAATTAAAATAATTCGAAAGTGGGACTTAAATTCAACGTACAAACCGAATTTGTTATCAAAAATATCACGTTCTATTCAAAATAAGGAAGTACCTAGTGCCTTTTCCTAGTGGTGTAATCAGAAGCAACAAAAAAGTGTGAAATATGTATCTTGTTTACTATGTTCATAACAAAAAACCTGTATAAGCAAATTTTCAAATTTACTATATTCAAAAGGGTATAAATGTTTAATTAGCAGTCAGTCAACGACCAACGTGAATCATTCTGTACAGACAAATTAATTCTCGGGCTGAAGGAAGTTAACTATAAATTTAAACTGTAGTTCAAACCATTGTTCTAGAAACTTAATATTTTGTATAGGTTTTCAACTGATAAATAGATAGATAGACAGGTAGAATTTTTTGAAAATTAAAAATAGTCAAAAAGATTTCTAAGCTTAGAGGAATATAGAAATATAACAAGTTAAAAAAATCGAAGTTCTATAAAATAAATTGTCAAGAATGTAATAGTTTCTAAGTTGGTCAAACTGGTAAAAAATTTGAAATTCGATAAATTATGAATACTTCGGTTCTATAGAAACAAGAAAATTGACTCCGATTTTGCCAGATATCTAATAGGTACAGGATAACTTCTAGAAAGAAATTTACAGTCCCAAAGAAGACAAGGCATAAAAATTATGCATATTAGAAGCTATAAAAATTCATAAATATAATTCGGATCAACTTTGAAGTGATTATGTACTAATACCCATAATTTCATTTTATTTTCTGCATTATAATTTGAAGTTTTTGTATGCCACTGTATTTTCTTATTTTATTATTCCCTGAACATCTGTTTTCTACCAAATATGTCACGGGTTATCGTATCGATCGAAATATGTCACGTAGTTAAATAAAAGTGATATTTTTGCAGAGTAAATTGTTTTTTGCACGATTGTGTATTTTCATGCACTTACCGATGTTGTAGACACTGCTAGTAAGCTACATTTCCCGAACGTTTGTTTATATCTATGGAAACCAAAAAATAACAATGCGGTAAGTAAAATAGGAGCGTGGTAAGTGAATAGGAGTGTGTTAAGTAAAATTAGGCTAAAAATGATTATTTATTTATATTGAAATTAAAAATACAATTTTAACAATTAGGATAATTAATCGATTAATATGAGAATTTTCACTAGTATGCACATTATTATCATTGTTGCCAATAAATTTGTCTTCATACTTTATTGACATTTCAAAAGGTTGTTCAATCATTAAAATTTTCTGTGTGTTTTCATATCTTTCTTTCATTTTACGAGAATAAATTTGCAACCAACATTAAAATGCTTAATCAATTTCATTATTTTCACTAATATTATAGTTTGACAAACTATTTTCCTCAATTTTTTAAAAATAAAGATTCAAAAAAATATGCACACCAATATTGACACTTAATTTTTTATTTCCAAATATAGTTGTCAATTATTGTCACTACAAAAAGATTCGTAGTTGCTATAAAAATTTATAATATTTATTCATGGCATTCTATGTGGTAATATAGAAATTTAAATTTTACCTGTATTATCCGAATTTTATTTTTTATTTAATATATTTATTCTTTAATTATTTTAAGTTGATCGTGAAAAAAATATTATACAATACACGATGCGTTAAGTACTTTTACTGACCTCGAAAATTGCAAGAACTCAACCCTGCGGGTCTCGTTTTCGCAACATTTTCTTGATCAGTAAAAACAACTTACCGAACTTATATTGTAAAATACACAGACCAGTGAACATATTATATATTATATTATATAGACTAATTATAAAAATGTGTAACTGAGGCAACCAGTTACGACCAAGTTCTGACCTTAATAGTATTCTGTAATATAGTAATCAGTGGCGGATCCAGAGGGGGGGGGGTCATAGGGGACATGACCCCCCCCCCTGAGCTGAAAGTATTTGCTACATATTGTTACGATTACGCTAAAAAATTCAAACAAATAAAATTTAACAAATAAATTTTCAAATTTCACACAAACAAATCTAGTGATTAATATTTTTAAACAGTATATAATTTTAACTTGTAATTTTAAAATGTAATGTACACACGTAGAAAATATTATAATTATTGTACATTAAAGTGGTTCAGTGGTTCCCAAAGTGGTCTATATTAACCCCTAGGGGTCGATAATAAGCTGCAAGGGGTCCATGTTGGCCAAAAAAGATTGGGCTTCGGTAAGATGTAAATGGGGGTTTATAGCCACAGAGTATACGTATACCGAAGCAGGTTTTGGCTTGGTTGTTCTAGAATGTAAAAATGAGAAATTGGTGACCTTTTTTTTGGTTGTCACCTGCATTGACAAAAAAAAGGTCATCGACACCTCATTTTGGACAAATTATATTTTTGAAGTTGTTGCTGAATTTATGAATTTGTACAAGGGGTGTATTTGAGGAATAGGGGTCGACGACACCAAGCAGTTTGGGAACCACTGATCTAGCTTTTGAAAGCAGGAGAGAATAACATATTTTTTTTAAATGACCATTTATCAAATAACCAGTATATGTAGATGCTGCACATGTGTTTAACAATCTTTAACTTAACAAAAAAGAAATTAGAAATTCATGCAGCTTTGAGAACTTTTTGTTAAATTGGCAATAGCGAACTTCCCCTCCCCCCTAAATTGAAGGCTGGATCCGCCACTGATTTGTAATATAGAATTTACCTATAAGTTTCACATAAAAAAAAATTCTGTGCAGATTTGGACACCCTTCGTTATAGGTATTTACA
Source organism: Brachynemurus nebulosus (assembly GCA_035578155.1). Lineage (NCBI taxonomy): Eukaryota > Metazoa > Arthropoda > Insecta > Neuroptera > Myrmeleontidae > Brachynemurus > Brachynemurus nebulosus. Next base: position 67,010,793 of record JAPWDM010000001.1, on the reverse strand, counting down.
ATAAGGACTAAAGTGTTAAGTCATAAAAATTTGACCCCCCCCCCTGAGCTGAAGGCTGGATCCGCCCCTGATAGTAATGGATTGTATTCGTAGTAATGCTTTCAAATAATTATTGTCAAAATATAATATTGATAATAAAATTTTACTTTTTTGAGGAGAAACTCCAAAATTTGGAAAAAAAGAAAGTGGTATTCGCTTTATTTTAAAAATACGTACGTGTACAAATTATGTCCTGCAATAATTATAGTCGCCTTTGCTAAAAAACTGGCATTATATTATTTCATTAAATTTCACCCGTCTCACTCTGTTACTTGCTTCAAAAAAATGCCTAGAAACTGGCTTTACGCTTTGTCTAGTAGTATAATATAATAGCAAAGACCATATATCCACTAGATGAAAAAAACAATGTTAAAACTGGGTAACTTCTTGTTTGAAATCACATCCCAAGAAGACTATAGTTTGTTATGACATTCGATAGAATATACAGCTGAACTCTTTTTTATGCGGCCTTTTTTTATGCGGTTTTCTTTTGTGCGATTTTTTTATGCGGTTTGTAAAAAATGGCCATTAAAATGCATAATGTGAATCAAAATCACGAGACAGTAAGAAACTTAAATAAATACTATAATAAATACTATAATAACTTTCTTTGATAAAAATACTTTTTAACGAGTTTTAAGTATTTAATCAATACATTGCATAAGAACATAAATTATTGCATCATTTAATTTTTTTTACATATGTATTTTTCAAAATTTTCATATTATAAAACGGAAATAAAATATTCCTACGTGTAAATTAAGGCTTTATCTCGTTTATAGAAGCAACTTCCAAGGAAATGTCTACGTTTTGAGCGTTTTCAGTGATGTTTTTTCGATGAAACTTTTTTTATGCTTTCCCGACCAACCACATAAAAAAATTTTTTTGTACAATCTAGATCAAACTATATTTTTTATAGCTATTTATGATATTTTTGAATATATTTTTTTTGCGATTTTTTTATGCGGTCCACTCCTCCGCACAAAAAAAGGATCAACTGTACATATATTCATTCACATACATAATAGTTTATACCGTTTATACACTATGTTGTGGTACTCTGGCTCTTCCTCGAACACTTTTTGAGCACCCAACGTTCCAACGTAAGTTTTTTAAATAAAAGGATAGAATTTTTTTAAAAACAACAATTTATTTAACAAATTAAATGTGAGATTGACAATATTTGTTAACAAGAGTATTTCTTTTTCTTCTTTTTGTTTCACTAATTCCACTTGGTTGGCCACAATGTCCACTGGTTAACCATTCCGGTTTGTAACTAACTGATCCGCCTCTCGATTGCCTCTGATTTCCTCTACTGGCTCCAACACTTGATCTTCACGTAACACTCGATTTACCACTGATTAGCAATTGATTTGTAACTAATCTCTTCGGACTGGCTGAGCTGGCTTTTATACCCGATTGTGTGATGATCTCCTGTTGTTGTGATGTAGTTGTTTTCTTCATAGAAGAACTTCTCAATGGTTCTGAAATGTTCCACTATTACATAAAGAAAAGAAAAAAGTATTACTAAAAAAAAGTTTAATTATACACTGTATCAAATATGAGGCTACAAAAAGAAGTGAAGAATTAGGTGATAATGATTTGTGATTACGGTGCAAATACACTGGTTTCTCGTAGTAAGCAATATCAAAATTGAAATAGAATCAGTCATAGAAAGTTTATAAATATCTCGATATTTCTACTGAAAATCCTTCCTTACTTTCAGTCTAATTCTAAACGCATTTGTGCTTTGTTTGATGTGTATATTACTTCATTAAATCAGTAAGAAACTCGGAAACAGATTTTAAAACACTAGATAATTTTGGGACCCACCAAGAGAACTCTTCCAGTAAGACAGTATAACAGTACAAAAATTTGCTCTAAAATAACTGCTAAACATGTGTCTCCTAACGATTTCCCAAAAATGAACGTAAAATTAGCAATCAAGTATATAGCAAAATATGACAGGAATTTGAATTATTTTAAAACTTAACAAATTTTCAGAATTTACATAAAAAAGCTAGTTCTACTGCAATTTTCTTTGAAAAAGTATATGGCCTTTTTAATTGCCGCTCTCTAAATTAATGGTAATATTACATTAACTGAAAAAAATATTTGTAGAAAATCCAAATATCGATTTCATATTAACATTAAAATTAAAACAGAATATAATTGAAAATACATTTTCCCAAATCAGAGCAAAAAGAAAGGTTATAATAGAAACCCTTCAGTGTATGAATTTAATTATATTATTACCATAATCGTATCAGTAAAATTTTTTACATTTTTCTGAATTATAAAATGTTTTTATAAATAAAAATAAAATTACTTTTAAAACTTTTTTCAGTAAGTTGTATGAATTTTAATATTATTAGTTATTAGTAGCAATTTTGACATAATTTTAATAAATTATCTATATATTAAAGAAGGAAAAAATCCGGGGTTATTATATTTTCTAGTTTATCATAATTATCTGGTCTCTAGTTATTTACGGTAGACCTCCTATGGTGAATTGTTGATTGTATAAATATCAACACACACATTCACAGTCAGCACACACGGCACACACATACTTCTACGGAAATTAGTCACAAATACAATCAAAATAGCTATAATATTGTTTTGAAAAAAATAAACATCTATGTCCATAAGGTCTTTAACTCTTATAGTTTATTACTCAATGATAATAGTGTTCATTGGTCTGTGGTAAAATACTATTATTTATTGCTATGCAAGATTGCCCTTGCGCGGTGCAGTGGTGTGTGCAAGTTACGTATATAATAGTTAAACATTAAAGTGAAAAATAAGTCGATATTTTAAAATTTTAGAAAATAATAGTATATTATTGTTATAAGTATATTGTTAAACAATCCAAATTATTCAAGAAAGAAATATATAAATAATCAATTTCAAACGTTAATCTAAATGTTAAAAGTAAATTAAAAGTGCCTCTGTTAAGGTGAATTGATACGTTGGCAAAAATAACAAATTGATCAAATCCACGTAAAAATTTATTTAATATCAATAAACAATATTTGTAACTGTGGAAAACTGTTTATGCTGTGTATTAAAAAAGTTTTTTGCTGAAGTGCATTTCATCACTGCAACAACAATACAAGCCTACGATATAAAAATAGTGTTGTAGTCAGAGCAGTGGGGTATTAAAAATTGCATAAGTTACACAATACATACACAAAAATAAAATATACAGATATGGATGCAGAAACGCTTCAAGGAATTTTAGATAAATTTGCAAAAGAAATCAGGAAAGAACTTAGCGATATTAGAAGAATAGGTAAAGATACTAATAATAAGATCACTGCGATAGAAAAAAATTTACTGGATTTGAAAAATGAAAATATCGAACTACGACAACATATTGAAGTTCTTGAAAACAAAATGGAGTTATTGGAAAGGCATACGGAGAAAAATAATATTATTTTTTTCGGGATAAAAATAGTAAATGAAGAAACGCAAGCAAAACTAGAATATTTGATTTTAGAAGTAATAAAAGAAATGTTAAAAGTTGAGTGTACATCTCTATATATTAATAATATCTATCGTTTGGGCAAAATAAGCAGTGCAAGTAGAACTAAGCCTATATACGTATCCTTTATGACATACAAGAAGAAAGCGGAGATATTGCGCAATAGAATAAATCTTAAAGGTACTGATATTTACATCAATGAAGATATGACAATAAAACAAAGAGAAACGAGAAAAAATTTAGTAATTCATGCAAGACGAACGAGAGAGGAAGGCAAAAAAGTTTCTATTAGAGTAGACAAGATCATAGTTCATGAAAATACTTATAGAAGAATTGAACCAAACCTACGAAGAACTGGAGAAGTTTGATGAAGAACATCAGTCTACACCGCAAGTTGTAAATGTGAACCCGAAAAATGAAGTAGTGGAACGGGTATTACGAACAAGATCAACGGCAGCAACTCCAGCAAAAAAGGCTCAAAAAAACTAACAAACGCTCCTTCTATTTGTATATGGAATATTGAAGGACTCAAAAGCAAGATAATGGATAATGACTTTCTTAATTTTATAAAACAGTTTGATATAGTAGTTTTAGTTGAAACATGGCTTAGTAATAATGATGAATTAATTGTAAATTCTTTTTTAGGTTTCCACAAATTTAAATGTAAGCATAATGTAAAAGATAGACATCCAGGTGGAATTTCAGTTTTTGTCAACATTAAATATAACAGGGCGGTAGAAAATATAGAAAACGGTATGGAAGAAGTTCTATGGATAAAGCTTTCAATAAAAGGAAAAATATACATAATTACAGCTTGTTATAATCAACCTGAAACATCTAATTATACAAATCACAGTTTTTACGAAGAATTGGAAATAGAATTTAACGATATGAAGGTAAAGTATCCGACAGCAGTTATATATATAGTTGGGGATCTAAATTCAAGAACAGGAACTTTGCAAGAAATAATTGAATACGACAATACTTTTGGTGTATACGAACCAATGAATTATTCGTACTGCTTGAACAGATACAGATCAAATTAAGGACTTTGTTAATAAGTATGGAAAGCGATTAGTCGAATTTTGCCAAATCAACGGTCTTATTATACTCAACAGAAGAAATGAGGGAGATAAAGAAGGGAGTTATACGTACGTATCCAATACCGGACATAGCGTTGCAGATTATGCTCATGGAAAAAGAATGTTATGGTAATGAAGTCGAATTAAAAGTTGGTAACCGATGTGAGTCAAAACACATGCCGTTAATACTTAATACAAAATTGGAGGAAGAAATAGAAAAACTGGAAATAGTTGAAAACAATGAAAAGCAAATATATAAATGGAAGAAAGAATATGCAGATATTTTTCAAACATGCATGAAGGATACTAGCAGTGAAATAATAAAAATTGTAATAGAAATGTACATAGAAAAAGGAGAGGTGGACATTGCAAATTCATTAATCTAAACGATCATGTATCGAGCTTGTGATACGATGAAAACCACAAAACGACGAAATGAATCTCAGAAGTACATATAGTGAGACCTCCAGGTCAGAAAAGTTTTTTTTGTATGTGGCTGTGTAGTCACACAAAAAAGTCTATAAAAAAGCAAATTAAAACTGAATGAACAAGTTATCCGGTCCATATGGTGGTTAAGTCGGGAAAATTTTTTCCAAGTCCGTGGACCAAAAAGAAAACAGAAAAAATTTCGAAATTTTTTTTTTTCAATTTATTAGGATTGCGCCACACACGTTGCTTGAAAATCTTTTTATCGCAAGATCTCAAAACTAGAAACTTCCAGTTTTAAATTGCTTTGCTTACGACTCCAATACGACCATTTTTCACGAAGATACAGCCATTCGAAAAATCGCGCTAAAAATTTGGAATTTTTCTTTGATCCTTCAATTATTTCCGCTAGTGTATATAAATATATATATATATATATATATATATATATATATATATATATATATATATATATATATATATATATATATATATATATATATATATATTATACAGGGTGTTTCAAGCAACTAAGAACATATAAATTTTAACACAGGGAAAATTTGTTATGATCAAGGGATGCTTTATTTTATTATTGTTAGATATTTAGAAAAATCTTGAATATTGCGCCAAAATAATGTTTAAATGTAATTAAAAGCCAATAGCGGTAAATTTATTGAAATAACTCCAAATAAATCTTAATTTAATATTGAAATATTTATTGAAAGATAATACTGCTTAGTAGCAAATTGGACACCTATTGTTTTGTTTTCAGATTTACTTTTTTGCAATTAAAGAAAAATATTAATAACTATGGATACCTATATAAAAATGATACCCATAAAAAACAGGCATGCTCTGATCCCAACAATTTTTTCCCATGTTTATTTCACAAAATACAAGAATGCAATTTGAAACAAAATAATTTACTTTATCACCGCGGTGATCGAGTCAATTATCCGGCAAGTAGTTGACTTCGGTAAAGTATGTGATGAACAACTGTTGTTTGCCCCATTTGTGTCTTGACTTGAATTTCCTGTTACTTTTTGGAATGACCTTGGTCGTGTATCCTGCGGATATACTTAGTGGGAAGTTGGACTTCCTTTCACTTGAAATTATACTTGTTGTTTGTTACGTACGCTAATGTTTAATTTAATGTAATGTGAAGATATTAAATGGCTATATTGTAGTTCATAACTCTTCCCTCCTTAAGATGGAAGTTCAATTTTGAAGGGGAATTGAACGACTGACGACCTGTCGATTGGCGGTGCCGTAGGTGCCATCATGTATTGTACTGATTCTTGTGTTGTCTTTGCTCTCTTGCATCTTCTGCACGTAACGTAACTTGTACCGATTACTATTAAGATTCCCATGGTGATGACTGTGACGGTCATGTGGGTATAATATTTGTTCCAAAACTATGTTGTTGATGGTATTGTCGAGAGTCCCGTAAGTTATTTGGTTGATCGTTACATGACATTGGTCTACGATGATATGTAGTTTTCCAATGAAGTTGGTAATGTTCTTTCCGCAGTTGTTCGTGATGGCGATTGAATGATTAGTTATGACGATTATGTGGTTTTCTTCTATTTCTTCTACGAATTCTTCTCCTATTGTGCGATGTAGCGTACATTGTGCTGGCTTATTTTCCAATATCTTGCTTTGGCATCGGTTAGGTTCCTTTACAGGTGGGCAGATAAAATCCTGTTCTATCTTAGTCTTTTCTAGGAATTGGTAATGGGTTTTGTTATGCAGGATTATATTGGTTTTTGGTTTAATAATTTGATGATTTTCGGGGATGGGTCTTATTTTGATGGTGTTAAAAATATTATTCCTGAACTGTGGAATCATTACAGCTAATATGATATTGGTTCCGTTGTAGTAGACTTTTAGGTTGAGTAGTTCATACAAGTGTTCATCACTAATAATGTTGATACTACTTTTCAAATTTTCACAAACTAACTTTAATTCGTTCTTTGTAAGGATATGCCTAGATATCATATTTAACTTAGCTAGTTCTATCGATAATATAATGTCGTTAACGTGCTGGTTTAAGTATTGAAGTTGTGATTGTAAGAAAAAATAGTATTGTGGCTGAAAGAGTTGTTGTTCTATCTGGGGATATGTTTTCATAGCATTGGCTAAAATTTTAAGTTTGGCTTGTTCAGTATTTATAAAATCCGTGATGATATTAAATCGCTCGATCATCTGTGTGTTTAATCGGTGTTGTTGGTCTATTCTGTCCTTTAGTAAAAAACTATTGTCTTTGAGGGTTTCTATTTGTTTGTTGATTTCTATCGCGTCGTTGTTGTCCATATTACCAGATATTGCTTTTATTAAGGTCCCTAATGCGTTTATTAAACCTTTTTTGTTTCTAATTGTCCTCGGTTCTAAGTTTTCTACGTTTCGCTCTATTTTGTTGTATAAATCCTTTAGATTTTTCGTACTGTAAAATAATGTTGCGTCAAGATTAGTATTATAAATGTTGTCTCTTAAACTTATGTTAATTATACGTATTAGATTATTATAATGGGAAACTACTCTAGTTGTACCTAAATTAAGTGCGACAGGTCCTTTTGTGTGCGATAGGTCGTGGTATTCTATTCTTTGTGCGTTCGTCATCGTTAAGAACCTGTGACATTACTTTCTTTTAGGTTTTATTTTGGCATTGTGATATTTATAATTCTTTGTTTTAAAGGTTAACTTATTGTCGTCAGTTACTTTCTTTGCATTGTACGGAGGTAATAATTTCGTGTTACGTTGTATATTTCTAACATAAACTGTGCCTCCTATGTTTAGTTGTGGTGGATCGTTTCGTTTATTATTGTTTTTGGCTAACGTTTGTTTTTGTTGTTAAATACAATACAGCAAACCAGCAATCCAGTCCGTCCGCAACAGCAAACACAATCTAATAGGTTTACCCCCGAACCTATGTATACAACGTTAGGTAATACTAGACGAATCAGTAACAATAACCATCCATTTCGACAAACGGGACCACGGAGGGTAATTTCAAAAGAATTGTTCAATACTGAAAATAACCAAGAATTTTATTACGAACCAATAGAAACAAAATAGAATCAACAAATTCATTAGAGTACCAATTTAATGAAGAACCTAAACCAGTGGAACTCGACCAAACTGATTTCAACAATGTAAACTACGTAGAGGATGATGATTTTCTACCTACAGCTTCGAATCTGCGGGATACGTAGAATTAAATTTACAACAGACAAAGAACGGGACGTTACCATACATAATAATAAAAAACAGACCATAGAGACTAAAATTCTTAATAGATACAGGAGCTGACAGTAATTTTATAGACCCAAAGGACGTTGAAAATCTGACTTTAATCCCGACAGGCGTAGAAGTAAAAACGGCACTAAAAACATACAAAATTAACAATAAAATACGCATCCTATACTTAAACGAATTAGATAACACAGAGCCATTAGAATTTCTCGTATTCAAATTTCATTATAATTTTGATGGTATCATAGGGACCCAGACATTGAGACAACTGAAAACAAAATAGAAATCACAATAATCATACAATACAATTCGGGCGAGTTATTAACCAACTATATTACAAACCATGCATTACACAGATAGTTTTCACATTAGAGTCATAGGAACGGCGCATGATTGAAGTACCCACTTAAGTAAAAAACGGAGATATCTTGATCCCTACTATTAAACTAAATCGCCAAGCACAAACTGTTAGTGGAATATACATTGCACATGATTACAAAACAAACGTATTCATTACTAATAATTCTAACGAAAAACAACACGTCATACTTGCACAACCCATAAATAGTGAATCGTTAAATAATTACGTGGAATTAAACAATGTAAATACAAATACACCAATGGATGCAGACTACTCAGAAAACTACAAATTCGTAATGGAAAATATACGTATGAAACGCTTGAAAAAAGAAAAGCAGAATGCATTGATCAACGTATGTGTCGAGTACGGAGACATATTCTACACATCGGACCAACCAATGACCTTTACATCAGACGTGAAACACTCAATCAACACAAAGGATGATCTACCAATTTACACCAGGAGTTATAGATATCCTCACATTCACAAAGAAGAGATAGCCAAGCGGATTAATGAAATGTCGGAAAAGAATATTATTCGACCATCGAACTCCCCATGGTCACCATCAATATGGATAGTAGCGAAGAAGGCAGACGCTTCGGGCAAGAAAAAATGGAGATTAGTAATTGACTATCGTAAACTAAATGAGAAGACCATCAACGATAAATATCCATTGCCGAACATTAGCGATATACTGGACAACCTAGGAAAATGTTATTACTTTACAACATTGGACTTCGCATCAGGGTACCACCAGATAGAAATGGATCTAATGGATATACCTAAAACAGCATTTACAGTTGACAATGGGCATTACGAATTCACACGCATGACGCTCGGACTCAAGAACGCCCCAGCAACCTTCCAGCGTGTCATCGGCAACATGTTGAGAGAATACATAGGAAAAACGTATTGGTATACATGAATGATATTATCAAATTTTCCGCTTCATTAACTGAACATGTAGAGATGCTACGAAAGGTATTTGAAAAACTAAGACAACATAATTTTAAAACCCAACTAGACAAATGTGAATTCTCACATAAGGAAATAGAATTTTTAGGACACGTCGTAACAACAGAAGGCATAAAACCGCACCCAAAGAAGATAGAAGCTATTAAGAAATTTCCAGTACCAAAAACAACCACCGAAATCAAATCATTCTTAGGATTACTTGGATATTGCAGAAAATTCATCAAAGATTTTTCTAAAATCACAAGACCAATGATGAAGTGTCTACGAAAAGACGTGAAGGTTAATATTAAGGATTCTGAATACATCAAATGTTTTGAGTATTGTAAAACTTTACTAATAGGTGATCCGATCCTACAATATCCCGACTTCGAAAAACCGTTCATACTCACAACAGACATTAGAGCGGTATTGTCGCAAGGACCCGTGGGACAGGATAAAACCGTATGCTATGCCTCAAGAATACTGATTAAGGCCGAACGAAACTACAGCACCATTGAAAAAGAATTATTGGCGATCGTATGGGCATGCAAACAGTTCAAACCATATTTCTTTGGACAGAAATTCAACATACTAACGGATCAAAAAACATTAAAATGAGTTTTTTCACTGAAGGAGCCTAATTCAAAATTAGTCCGACGGAAAATAAAACTACTGGATTACAACTTCGATAAGAGTCAAATACATTAACCACATCACAAGAAGTAGAGTCCCATTCCAATGTGGACAATTTAAATGAAGGAATCAGGATCTCTGAAGAATCGTTAAACGAATTCTCCAACCAAATTGACCGCTACCTCTCAATGAACTGTTAGATTTGACTATGATTACCTACAATAATTCTATCCATTCCAGTACGGAACTAACAGCTTTTGAGACAATTAATGGAATACGGAACACTACAATTTTACGCCCAAATAGAGATGCCATGACAGAATACACAAAGACGCAGCATATATATATATATATATATATATATATATATATATATATATATATATATATATATATATATATATATATATATATATAGTTATATTATAGTATACTACACATATAAATCATCCTGTATAATATAACACATATGGACTTTTTCACGTCAATTCGACCAGTCTTAAAAGTCAAGTTGTCCGATTTTTTTCATATTCACTGTAATTGATGTACTAGTAGAGCTATGTCAAATTCTAATAATAATTTGTCAAAATTATTATTTAGGCTCGAGATATTTAGCTCCAAAAATTGGGATAATTATCACATTTTTTTGCATCTTTCTTATGTAAAATTCTATATCGTCCTAACAAGGGATTTGAATGTGATGATTTTCTGTGGGTAAATTCATGAAGCTCCATAGTACATTACAACATAATAAAACTTGTTTTATATTGAACGGTTTCGTATTTCTATGCACTCAAATTAGGTCAAATGTGGACAGCCCTGGCCAAAATCTCTAATGACTTAAATAGATGATTTTGGGCTCATTGTGTTCAGAATTTTATGCTCTTTTAAATTTTGCAAAGAAACCGATGGACTTTTACTGGTATCGATATAAAAACTAAGAAAAACTTGAACTATGTGTAGTTATAGAGGATTTATATAGTAATAAATGGAATTATGTACAGTTGATGAGTGAATTATTTTATTAGGGCAACAAAATTTTTTTGACATTTTCGGTTATTTTTAGTTATTTATATATGTATATTGCACTATAAATGTTTTATCTGTTTAAAAATTTGCCTGTACAAGGACATGAGGCGTTATTTACATAATTTGAACATTTTTGTAGGTCAGAAAATATAAACAGATAGTTATACAATAATTCGTTTTTAAGGGTTTTTTTAAGTGTGTTACAATAGAAAATGTGTGATTTCCAGCAGCGTTATTATTTTATGATTCTTAGTAGGTATCTGGTAGGTAGTTAAAATGATTATATATTGAGATCCTTACCAGATATTGACCTATGTTATGGATTTTTTAAAGGAATGGTTTAAGTAACTAGTTACTGCTATTTAGAATTATTTATTGGCGATAACTGTTATTTTTTTCGATGGTAATTATTCTGTAATAGTGATCCGACGTACTGCTCATTTCTAACGACAAGTGTTTAAATTTTAATTGTTGAATTTATTTTTATTATTGAAATTTAAAAAAAAAATTGTTTTAAAAACGCTTAAAATCTGCATTATACAAGTTTACAACTAATCTTAATTTAAAAGAGTTTGTTTTTTTTGTTAAGAAAATATGTGTTCCGTAGGATTACATTTTAAAGAAATGTTTTCGGTTTGTTCGGTGGACAATTTATTATGTAATTTATCTCCTAAAGATCGCGAGCTTTTGAGTTTAAGAATAGATGTGGAAGATTTTAGTGACTTGAAAACAATTTGTAAAAATCATTACAATAAATATTTAAAATATTTTTCTAAAAATAAACTTCATTGTTATGACCTGTTTACAGTACATAAAACCAAAGTAAAATCTGGTATTCGAGAAATTTCATTAGACTTTGTGCTTAAATATCAGCATATTATTAAATTGATACCGGTGGAGACAAACTTTGTTCTTCATGTCGTGCGAAAATTTATATTGCCAACAATGAAAATTTGCATGAAGGACAAGAATTTCCAGAACCTAGTACATCAGCGGTGAACATTGTGATGAAGATTATATAGACCCACAAGATCCACATATGGTAGATCAATCAGAAAGTGTGGAACACGATGACGATTATTCATCATATTTTAAAGAAATGTTGGCTCAGTTAAAAATAAAATATAATGATCCATCAACAACAGAAAATAAAAAATTACAAATACTTTCTGTTTTGCCCCAAAGTTGGAGTGTTACAAAAATTCAGAATGAATTTGATGCAGCTACATATACCATAAAAAAAGTAAGAAGTTTGGTGAAAGAACATGGAGTGCTCTTTGAAGAGAAACCAAAAACAAGTAAACATCTATCAAAAGATGTAGTTGATAAAGTATTGGAATATTATAATACCGATGACGCTACTCGTGTAATGCCGGGAATAAAGGATTACAAAGTAATCAAAGTGAATGGGCAGAAACAAAAAGTTCAAAAACGATTTCTACCTGGCAGCCTGAAAGAGTTGTACTTAAATTTCTTGAATGAAAATCCAAACCTGAAAATTGGTTTTACAAAATTTTGTGAACTCAGACCTGAAAACCGTATATCCGTCACATCTAAAGGTGCACACACTGTATGTGTGTGCACAACACATCAAAACGTGAAATTAACTTTTAAAGCGTCAAAATTAAAAGATAGTGGCTATGAAACATACAAACATTGTTTGAGTTCGCTAATGTGCAATCCTCCATATGAAGACTGTTTTTTAAAAAAATGTGTGGTTTGTGCGGAAATATTAAATTTCAAAAATCAATTAGAAATAATTTATCAGGACTCTTTAGATGATTTAATCGAGTTCAGACAATGGGTGACCGTTGATCGATGTAATTTGGAAACATTAATAAAACCGATTCCAGATTTTATCGATTATTTTGTGGAACAGTTAGACAAATTAAGATTTCATGACTTTATAGCCAAAGGACAATCAGCCTTTTTAAAAACTAAAAAAGCTGAGCTTAAAATTGGAGAAGTTATAGTGATTGCAGATTTCGCCGAAAATTATGGATTTGTTATTCAAGAATCGATTCAGGGATTCCATTGGACCAATAATCAATGTACAATACATCCGTTTGTTTGTTATTTTAAAAATGAAGAAGGTTCTGTTAGTCATTATAACTATGTAGTGTTAAGTGATCACTTAAAGCACGATACTGTTTGTTTTTATAGTTTTCAAGTAGGTTTGATAGACTTTTTGAAAAGTAAAGTCAATATCTCAAAGATATTTTACTTTTCCGATGGTGCAGCAAGTCACTATAAAAACAAAAGTAATTTTCATAATCTGTGTTATCACAAAAATGATTTTGGTATTGATGCAGAATGGCACTTTTTTGCTACTTCACACGGTAAAGGTCCATGTGATGGCCTGGGTGGAACAATTAAAAGATGTGCCTATAGAGCAAGCTTGCAAGGCCAGCTTATTAACACACCGAAATCATTTTATGAATTTGCTAAAACTATAGACAGTTTAAATGTTCATTTTATTGAAACAACAATTATTAAAAACAAGAAACCATTTTTACAAAATCGATGGAAGTCAACGAAAACAGTGGCTGGAATAAGAAATCTGCATTTTTTTAAACCCATTTCCCATACCGAATTGGTGGTAGCGCAATATTCTGCGTCATCTTTGTTTAGAAAAGTAAAATTGCAATGAAATCAGGTATGTACATATACACGATTGTTCTTATAATAACTAAAGAGCATAATGTTATGAGCTTTCATTTTTATTTTTCATTTTGATATTGATATAATGACTTCTCTATTTTAGTTTACTACTATCTAAACAGTAAAATCATCAAAAAATTACGCATACTATACACGAAACACTCTCATTTAATTCATTTATGACTAAATATTGAATGTATAATGTTATATGTACTATATGAATGCTCTATGACTACACATAGTTTCGGTTTTTTTTAGTTTTTATATCGATACCAGCAAAGGTACATCAGTTTCTTTGCAAAATTTAAAAGAGCATAAAATTCTAAACACAATGAGTCCAAAATCATCTATTTAAGTCATTAAAGATTTTGGCCAGGGCTGCCCAAATTTGATCTAATTTGAGTGCATAGAAATAGGAAACCCTACAATATAGAGCAAGTTTTATTATGTTGTAATGTACTATGGAGTTTCATGAATTTACCCACAGAAAATCATCACATTCAAATCCCTCGTTAGGAAGATATAGAATTTTATATAAGATAGGATGCAAAAAAATGTGATAATTACCCCAATTTTTGGAGCTAAATATCTCGAGCCTAAATAATAATTTTGACAAATTATTATTAGAATTTGACATAGCTCTACTAGTACATCAATTATAGTAAATATGAAAAAAATTGGACAACTTGACTTTTAAGACTGGTCGAATTGACGTGAAAATGTCCATATATGAAACATCGTTATCAGCATTATTCTGCATAGATAAGATTACAAGTTATTCACATATAATAATTATCATTTCGCAGAACATAACATTATAACTTCCATATGCAAAATCATCGATTTTGATGCGACAACTCGATACCTGGAAACCATCAGACGAGACTGTTCTCATAATAAAAGCTGATTAGACGCTTTCCTTTGTTTTAAAATAATATAAATAGCTGTAACATATCTATTAAGAAGCAATGTTCGTTTTGGATTCAAAATTGTATTGATCTTTTATATTGTAATATTTTGCATTGTAACATTAAAATAAAACTTTTGTAATAATAGAAAATAAAATTTTTTAAAAACATATTTCAACAATAGTGAAATATTACTATATATATATATATATATATATATATATATATATATATATATATATATATATATATATATATATATATATATATATATATATATATAATATGTATATGTAAATCTACTACCTGTCCACTTTGTCTTCGATCATCATCTATCTTCGGTTTACGCAGGCATAAAAGTGTCTGCAAATAACTAAAATAATTTGAAAGTAATTATTGAAATAATTTCAAAATGACATTTTTTGCAGTAAAATAGCAATATTTTTTTTCTAAAGCATAGCGAAGCAAATTTTAGACCATTTTAAAAATTACAATAAATGAGCAATCTTTTAACATAACTTGCCAGGGTAAAGTGGTACATTTCTTTTACAGCATGAAGAGTCAAACTTAGCTCATAAAAAAAAAATTATTTATGAATCGGCAAGAAAGATTTTTTTTTTTCAAGATTATAGGTATATTACGCTTACTTTGGATTGTGATTTACAAAAGGACTCTTCAGGGTTGCGTGATAATAATTAGAGTTCAGAAAATCTAGTCTTGTAGCTATGGTACTCGAAAATCTGATCAAAACTGTCGATCTTCCCGAAATTCATAAAAATGTCAATATCTTGAAAACCAGCGATATTTTACCTGATAATTTTTTGAAAATAAAATAATGGGTGTCCAATTTCTACTAAGCAGTATTATTTGTTAATAAATATTTCAACGTTAGGTTAAGATTTATTTATAGTTATCTCAGTAAATTTACAGCTTGTCTGTCTTGTCTTTTAATTACTTTTAAACATTATTTTGACACGATATTATTTAAAATTTTGCTAAATATTTAATAATAATAAAATAAAACACCCCTTGATCATAACAGGTTTTCCCGGTGTTAAAATTTATATGTTCTTAGTTGCTTGAAACACCCGATATATATATATATATATATATATATATATATATATATATATATATATATATATATATATATATATATATAAGCGAAATATTACTCACTCACTCACCTATCACGAAATCTCCAGAACTATATTACATACAAACTTGAAATTTGGTGTATGTAGGTCTCTTTTAGGTCCTAGGGGCTTGCTAAGAAAGGGTTTTGGAAAATTTTTAGTCTATCCGTAGAAATATCCATTTTTATCGTTACATACAGTTATCTGTGTACAATTATAAAAAAAATCATGCAAATTTGTTGTTTGCTAAGTATTTGGAGAAAAATAACTTTTGTGATTTTAGAAATTAAATAGCTCTGGTTACTATTTACACCAAAGATTCTTTTTATAATACACCCTGATCAGATAAAAATGCAATTATATTACTATTTCAGAATATACAGATTAATAACTATGACTTGCGATTTCGATGTGTATAGAATCCAAATGTACATGATAATTGTTTGCAATACATTTTAGTGCAAAATATTCAATAATCAGTTAAAAACTTATACTTTTATAAAAAATAAATTGTATACTTTTGTAAAAAAATAAATGTATTTCGTATTAAAAATGCATTTCATATTTAATACATGAAACATCCTGTGTACAAATTATATATTCGTAGTACATGCTTAAAAGGAATAAAAAATATATTTCTTTCTTTCGTAAAAAGATTACGAAATATGTTTCTTTCTTTCTCGAACTTTCTTGCACATATTGCTTTTTACCGACATTTCTCACTTGAATGGTTTTGCTCTGAATTTACTTGAGTTTAATTAATTATTTGCTGTTATAGGTTCTGTAAATGATTAGTCCGATTTACTGTTACTAATATAAAAAAAACAGTCAATGTAAGTTTGAGGTCTACCATTTTTATATTACCATAAAAATGTATTATGCAATTTTTTAAAATATACCAACAGATAATTAGAACATCTTTAAACGAAACAATATGATGAAGATTAATTGCACTAAAATTTGATCCGGTACACTGAAGACGTAGTCATAAAACAAGATTGAAGATTAAGTAGCATAGAACTGGAGTTAATAGTATAATCATGGAGTGACCTTATATGTAAATAAAAATGAAATATGGACTGCCTTTATCCGCTCCCAATTATTTCGAGAAAAAGGTAATAGATATAAAAAAAATGATGAAAAATTAATACTATAGATAAAATTGGCATACGAATTGAAGGAAAAATGTTAGAGTTTAAAGTTATCCCGCAGGACCGTAGGGCCCCAAAAAGGGCTTAAAATAAACGACTGGACGTATCATTAATAATTGATCCTGAAGGTTCTAATAACTAGGATAAACGTTACATTATAATAAAATTGTGCCTGAAGATTGTAACGTCGCAAACGTGGGAAAAGATCTCACTACGGTGTTATTTTGCGATGCACAGAGGATGGTAAACTTTCCAGCGTGGGTTCGGTTTTTCTTCTCCAAGACGAATAGTTTTTTCACAAATAAAACACTTTTAATTGGTTTTTTAGTTGATTAGTTTATTGAATAAATGTAGAAAACTTGTATAAAAATAATTTTCTTATATAATTTTATAAATTATAAATTTTTTAAGTATAAAAAATAATGCGCAGTTGTTCCACTGGCGAGGATTCTGATGTTGTTCGTTTTAATATTACCTTACAACTAACTTGAAACAAGTTATATCCTTATTCTTAAAACAAGCGTTCCTTAATTTCATTTCCAAGAATCGAAAGAAAGTTCTATTGGTTTCTAAATAGAGATAGAAATATTTGTATACATTAACTAGAAAGAAATAATAAGTGTTGTTTTGAAGTATTCCTTTATGTCACCACCTGGTACGACAGAAATATTCAAGTGATGCTTAACCCTGATTGGTTGTTGCATCTCTGGTGTCCAAACGTGACCACAGCACCAACAGTTCTTTCTGTTAAAAACTTGACAAAAGTCATAGTCTGTTCGTTTAGGCAATCTACACTACAGATATGTATTATTATCTGCAGCGCTAATCATTATTTGAGTTTTTATGATAAAATTTTGTGTTATATAATAAAATTTATTTTTACTAGAAAGTTTTGATGAAAATTTGTTAATTTTTTACCTGCGCCTGTACCATGGTGGTTACATATCCCCCCCTCAAAAATTTCTATGGGAGAGTGAAACTCGAAATAGAAATTTTTGATCAAAACTCAAAAATTTCGAAATTTCTTGGAAAAATTTTTTTTTTTTTTTTTTTATAAAATTAAGTAAAATTGAAAAATTTTTAATAAAGTTTTTTCATTGAGTAACAAAAATATATAAGATAAATGTAGGGAGCAATGACCTTTAATAATATTATTATAGAAATGATAAAAATTTGATTTTAATTAGAAAATTTTAATGAAGTCATTTTGCTACCTTCATTTTCACAAAGATTTAACATTCTTTAAACAAAATAATAAATATAAATTCTTAATTAAAGTTCATAAAAGTTTGTTTTATTTTAATATGCACTTTGGTTTTAATCACTATCACAAGTATTTTAAATAAATATTTTTTAATTTTAAGGTATTATGTTAGTATTAGTTTGGTTGAGCGAATATTCTTACTAATACAAATAAAATATAATAATACATTAGTTTTTTAATTTTCTTTGAATCACATCTAAGTATCAAAATTAAATATAGGTGATTATAAAGTCATCATTCGTATATTTGTCATCTGTTTAACTAAAGAAATGTAAAAATTTTAATGAAAATTTAATAATATTTTGTAGATTTATTTTTTTTTTTTTTATTCTTTAAAAGGTTTAAGATGTATCGCATTATACACACCTTTTATTATATTTGAATCTGGGTAATAAAGAATGTATGCATTTATATTTTTTATTCCACCTACTAAAAAGGGTCCACAATAGAGTAAATTAAATTTTTTAACAATTTTGTTCCTAGCTGAGGAACGTGTATGAGTTTTAAGCAAAACCTTATCACCTATATGATAAGTTTTTGTGTAATGTAAATTATGACGTAATTTTCTTTTATTACCTTTTTCAATAGTATTATTCAATGCTAACTGCCGAATTTGTTGCAAATTAGATTGATCATTTTGAGGAAAAGAAATAAGGCGTGTTATAGGGTTAGGAGGTTTATTTCCAAAAAGTAATTCATAAGGTATAAATTGAGTAGTATCATGAGGTGTGAAATTTAAACAATTTTCGATAAAAGTTAAATAATCTGTCCACGAACTATGTTTTTTATGACAATATGTTCTAAATAATCTATTTAATTCACGGTTTACACGTTCTTCCGGATTTGCTCGCGGATTGTAAACGCTAATTGTATAAACGTTAATTCCAGCATTTTTAAGAGTATCTTGCCAAATTGGAGATACAAATTGACTTGCATTATCGCTATAAATATTTTGCATTTTACCTATATTGGGTATAAAATGCTTAACAACTCTGTCAACACATTGTTGAGCAGTTGCACCCTTTAATGGATATAGTTTTACAAATTTTGAATAGTTATCCTTAATTATAAAAATCATGTTAAATCCAAATTTTCCTTTAGGTAAAGGACCATATAGATCCACAAAACAGTCCTTAAGAGGATATTCTGATATAATATTTTGTAAAGGACCTTGTGTAAAATAATTTGGAACCTTACATTTTTGGCATATATTACAACTTCGTAAATTTGACTCAACACGACGATAAATATTTTTAATGAAAAAATATTGTTTTAAATATTCAGTGATTTTACGAGACGAAAAATGACCTAAATATTTATGGAAAAATTGTATTATTTCATTTATTTTATTTTCAGGTAGATAAATTTGATAATTGTAAGGGAAGTTGGTATTTCTATGAAAAAGTATACCATTATGTACCATAAACCGGTTTTGATATTCTTGAATATTGTTAATTATGTTTTTACAAAAAGGGTCAACATGTTGGTACCTGCGAATGTTATTAGCAAATTTTTCAAGAAATTTATTTTGAAAATCAAGTTTTAAAATATTACATTTAACTGAAATGTTTGTAGAAAAATTATTATTTATAGATAAAGAATTTATCATTAAGTTCGTTTGATTTGATATATTATTTAAGGTATATGGATTTCGAGAGAAAAAATCTGCTATAAAATTTTGTTTTCCAGGAATATATTCAATAGTGAAATTGAATTCACTTAAAGCTAAGAACCAACGTAAAATTCTATTATTTGTTATTTTTGCTTCATGTAAAAATGATAATGATTTGTGATCACTACGAACTATTACTTTGTGACCTAAAATGTAATGTCGAAGTTTGTTGAAAGTAAAAACTAGACTTAATAATTCTCTTTCGGAAATAGTATAGTTCAATTCAGAAGTTGTTAAAGCGCGTGAAACAAACGAGATTGGATTATACGTATTATCATCATTGATTTGATATAGACAACCACTTAAAGCTTTGTCAGAAGCATCTACATCTAAATAGAAAATTTTGTTAAAATCTGGAAATTTAAGCATAACTGACTTTGCAAATAATGATTTTAAAGTATTAAACGTTTTTTGTTCTTCACTTCCCCAATTCCAAATTGAGTTTGCTTTTAATAAATGCGAAAATTTAGAAGTTAATTCACTAAAATTAGGAAAAAATCTACGATAAAAATTCATAATACCTAAAATTGATTGTAAAGATTTAATATTAGTGGGAGGTTGCAATTTTAAAATAGCTTGAACCTTATCCTCACATAAACTAATACCATTTTCAGAAATTTTATGACCCAAAAATTTAATTTCTGTTTTGAAAAAGTTACATTTAGAAAAATTGATGGTTACACCAGCATTAAAAAGTTTATTTAATACTATCTCAACATGTTTAAGGTGAGATTCAAAATCGTCAGAGCCAATGACTATGTCATCGACAAAGACATGACAAAAATCGTTTATGTCGCTTCCCAAAATTTGATCAATACATTTTTGAAATATACCAACTGACAAATTTATCCCGAAGGCTAAACGGGTAAACTGATAACATTTGCCGTTAAATAAAAATCCTGTGTATTTTTTACTATCTGGGTGTAATTGGATTTGCCAATAACCCGAAATTAAGTCAATAGAAGTGAAAAATTGTTTTTTCTGAAATTTTCCTAGGATATATTCAATAGAAACTGGCGTTTCTCGGTCCGGTATTACTATTTGATTGATATTCCTACTATCTAAAACAATTCGGATTTGCCCATTTGGCTTAATTACTGTATGCAAAGGACTTATATAAGAAGTATATGACCTTTCTATAATTTTCCATGATAAAAGTTTATCTATTTCCTTTTGAACTGCGGGCAAACGCGAATAAGGTATAGGATAGCATTTTGACGAAAATTCTTTATGTTCTCGAATTTTGAATTTACAATAAAAGTTTTTTACTAACCCTGGTTTGGTAGAAAAAATGTTTTTAAATTTATTAAGCATCGATAAGATTTTATTTTGTTCGATTTTAGATAAATGAGTTAAATTAGAAATTGAATTTATAACGTCGTCAAAGGGTGTAATATATTCATTGTCGTCAAAGGGTTTAAATGAAAGATTATTAATTTTATAAAATTCTTCCGTATTAAGATTTTGTTCTTTGTAAACAATACTTTTAATGTTTGAAATTAACATATTACTGGATTTAATATCATTAGATGAGATTTGTGAAATGAATTTAATTTCATGTATTTTACTATCAATTTTAAGTAACAACGACTTATTGAAAATATTTATACTAGCGTAATATTTTTGTAAATATTCCATACCGAGAATCGCTTCGACAGCTAAATCTGGTACGATAAGAAAATTTAAGGGTATTATAATATTATTGTAACTAAATTCAATAAAAGTTTGTTTATCAATAGTTTTAGATTTTTTGTTTGTCGCAGTAACTACCTGACATTTTATTGTAGGTATTACGGGCAATGGTTTATTTGTATTTTTAATATGAATTTGATTTAATTTATCAAATGTTTTATCATTTAGAACCGTAATAACGCTTCCAGTGTCTATTAAAATATTGATAAAAGTGTCAAAAAAGTTTACTTTAATAATTGGCAAAATATCGTTAGAGATTTTTGTATTTGAAAAACGATTTTGATTATTCTCTTCCGTTAGATCACCAAAATGATCGTTTGAAAAAATACTACAAAGGAATGTACCCCTAATATTGTAACAATTCTCAGAATTGAAATTGTTAACATTACTATCTAATAAATTAATTTTATTATTAACAAAAAGATTGTCATTCTTAACATTTTTACTAATATTCTTTTCATTAATTTGAAAATTGTCATCTATTAAGGTTGATTTCCTTATAGATGTTCTATTTAGTTTTCCCAATCATAAGAAAATTCAGGGAATTTTGGATTTATTGGACCAATCGCACTGGTAGTACCAGTGGCGTGATCCCCGTTATTCGTGCTAACACTATGTGTAGACGAACACGGTTCCTCATTTGAAAAAGTTACTTTAGATTTTTTAAATTTATCAGTTTTCCAACTTTTATTTCTATCTAAATATTGATTATTACTAGTTACATTACCCCAACCATTATTTTCTGAAGTTGTAGGATTATTTTTAGAAATAGGACTATTTGGACGGTTATAATTTGAAGCATTTGGATTAATAGGAACGTTACGATAAGGAGTTTTACTGTAATGATTATCGAATTCCTTTAATTCATCATAAAGTTGTTTAATAGTTAAACAATTTTTTAAAATTCTACGCGTTTCAAAATCAAAATGTTCTATAAAAATTTCAATAAATGTTTTTTCAGGTATTTTGTCACTTAGATGTTTGATTCTTTTATACCAATAAAATAAGTGTTGTACATATTTTTGTTTAATAACAACAGATTTACCCTGATTAGAATAAAATTCTATCAGTATTTGATTTTGAATTTTACTATTCCAATATGTATCTAAAATCCAATTTTTTAATTGTTCAAATGTTAAAATAGAATCTTCAAATAATATTAAAGTATTTTTAATAGTATCAGTTAATTTAGATTTTGTATATAAAATTTTATCATTTTCAGAAAAATTTGTTTCTTTAAAATAATATTCTAATGAATTTATAAAATCAAGAGGATGCAAATAATTTATATTTCCATTAAATTCAGGAATATTAAAAAGATTATGAGTATTATTATTGAAAAAACTAATATTAGATAGATTATTATTTGGCAAAACAGTATTATTAATATCATTAATGTTAATAGATTCAAAAGTATTGATTTTCTTTTCTAAAATATCAATAGATTTTAATATAATATCATATTTCTCAAAAATATTTGTAATTTCAGTTTCGTTTTTTGTTAAATGTTCCTTAATACTGGAAATTTGTTGGTTAATAACTTTTGTTTGTTCATTATAAGCATCAAATTTTTGATTATTAATGATTTCGATATCATTAATTTGTTTAATAGTTTCAGAGTTTGTATTTTTACATTGCAAAGAACAATTGTTAATTTTTTCTTCTAAAGAAATTTTAATATTTGTTATTTCAGTTTTTAATTCATTTTTTAATTCGCTCAAACCGTTATGAACTTCTGTTTTAAGTTCGTGTTTGAAATTATTTAATTCGTTAGTAAATTTTAAGAAAAATGCATTAAACATACCGGTTATTTCACCTTGAAAGTTTTGTTGAGACGACGTTGCACCAGAAGGCCGCACGCTGATCATCTCCTCCATAGATTCACGAAGTTGATCTTCCGTTTTCGTAGAAGATGCTTCCGCTTCAAATATTGTTTCACTGAGGGCGTTTTCTTCGTTGTCCATTGTAATGTTGTAGTAAATGATTGTTGTTTCGAATGAAATTCCTTGAAGAAGTTGTCCACCAAAATTCGTATACTTCTTTTCTTCTCTTTTCACGTAGATTATTCGTCGGAAAATTTATTTCCACTGACAGGGATGTCAATAATTATGTAACGTCGCAAACGTGGGAAAAGATCTCACTACGGTGTTATTTTGCGATGCACAGAGGATGGTAAACTTTCCAGCGTGGGTTCGGTTTTTCTTCTCCAAGACGAATAGTTTTTTCACAAATAAAACACTTTTAATTGGTTTTTTAGTTGATTAGTTTATTGAATAAATGTAGAAAACTTGTATAAAAATAATTTTCTTATATAATTTTATAAATTATAAATTTTTTAAGTATAAAAAATAATGCGCAGTTGTTCCACTGGCGAGGATTCTGATGTTGTTCGTTTTAATATTACCTTACAACTAACTTGAAACAAGTTATATCCTTATTCTTAAAACAAGCGTTCCTTAATTTCATTTCCAAGAATCGAAAGAAAGTTCTATTGGTTTCTAAATAGAGATAGAAATATTTGTATACATTAACTAGAAAGAAATAATAAGTGTTGTTTTGAAGTATTCCTTTATGTCACCACCTGGTACGACAGAAATATTCAAGTGATGCTTAACCCTGATTGGTTGTTGCATCTCTGGTGTCCAAACGTGACCACAGCACCAACAGTTCTTTCTGTTAAAAACTTGACAAAAGTCATAGTCTGTTCGTTTAGGCAATCTACACTACAGATATGTATTATTATCTGCAGCGCTAATCATTATTTGAGTTTTTATGATAAAATTTTGTGTTATATAATAAAATTTATTTTTTACTAGAAAGTTTTGATGAAAATTTGTTAATTTTTTACCTGCGCCTGTACCATGGTGGTTACAAGATCCTAATAAGGTCTCAAAAAAAACTCTAAGGTCTCTAAAAAAAATAATTAGCTGGGTGCATCTTGACTAAATTTTGCTCAAATAGTACTGAAATTCTGAGAAAAGTGAACGTGAGGTTAAACACCCTCTAGGGTTCTGGAGGCTCAGAAAAACCGAAAATAAACGACTGGGCAGATTTTAACCTTTTCTTATATATTATTGAGAATCCGAAACAAATTAACGCGAGTTTGGAAATATGCTCCAGAGCCTTGAGAGCTTGAAACGTCTCGAAAAATTAACGTACTCTTAAAGTTATCAATGTGACTATCTGAAGGTTTGAAAATTAGATATCGTAAAACGGTCTTAACTCGGTCACTTTTTTACTATTTTAGGTATAACTCCTTCCTGCTGTTGAATACATAAAAAAATACGTTTATATCTCATAAAGTATGATTCCTTTATTATATTCCTGAACCTTTAACCTATATAAATAAAAAATCTGTGAAAATAAAAATAATAAAAAACAAATAAAGGTGGCCGAGTCAACATGGTAAAACGTTGTCGAGTCGGTCACCTACTTAAATTGCATTCCAACGTCAAAACTAACCTTTTCAGTCCGAATTCGGGCAAGTATTTAGACACCAGAGCTTGTTTACAACAGTTGGTGATTGGTTGCAAAGCTTGCAAAGTCAGATGTAAGAAATATAGAAAAAAAATTACCGATCACATACAAAGAGTAAGATATTTTACTGGTTAACATAGAGTAAGAGATAGTGTTTTACAAATTAGTATAATGTAATAAAATAACATAGACCTATTTTAACATCTTAAATTATATTATATCCATTAAACAAATACTTAAATTTAAAAGAAACAAGACTTCTCACCAAAAATTTGAGTGACCGAGTCAACAGTAGAATTTGTTTATACCGAATATTTTTTTGTTGCTAAGGATACGATTATCGAAATATCGATGCCGATTAAGTTTAGAATCGAATAAAACCGTCTTCCGATTTATTATTCAATGTACGACTATATATGCCTTAACCAGACCAAAATATTTTGTTGCTGTTTTTAGGTTATTTGGTTAAGGGGGACCACTAGTGTGACCGCCTGAAAAAAAGGTGATTTTTGGGAATTTTTTTTACAGAAAACACCTGCATGGAATGTTTTAATATTTTAAGGATATATTTGTTGATATATAATAAATTTATAATAAAATTTTTGGACCAAAAAATTGAAAATTCAGTGAGTTATTCGCGATCTCCCAAGTTCCCCCACTGTTGCAGTGATAGCGACCTTCACAGTGTCTGAAATCAAGAAACCAAAAATCCTATTAAACTAGCAGGTATTGCCCGTGCCATGAACCTCAATCGAAAAAAAAAATTTAATTTAACAAAATGGCGGAGTTCTTAAAAAAAAGTTTCAAATATTGCGCGAAAATTTGATGATTTTTGGTCTGCAAAAATTACATTTTTTATTCTATCGGAAAACTGGAGGTTCATGGCACAAAGAAACATATATAAAAGAAGCTGCAATAAGATTTAAATCGATCGGATGATTTGTCTTCGAGTTATAACTGCAGCAAATTTGAAAAATGTAGTTTTCCTTTACTTTACCTTTTAGTTTTAATCACTGAGAATTTTTACTAAAATTATTTACGATATACTCACTATAACGGTCATAGTAAAACTAGATGAGTCGTTTAAATGTGCCAGGGTCTAGCTTCTCCACAACATGTGACTGGCAGCCACGTCCGGAAACTCTCGAATTATTGACCTTCATACAATTCTCAATACCTCAAAGTTAACAATGAAAATCAGAATCCGTTCTTCGGATGGCTATGACTCAAAAACTATTTGAGATATGCCCTTGAAATTTTAGTATGTTATTTTTAAAGGTATAGACTATCGAAACATGTAAAAAAAATTTACAATTTTTTCAAAATGTCATACTAGTGGCCCCCTTAACCTGATATTATATTTTAGACAAACCAATCAGAGTTGAAAAATATTTACAGCTGCTTAGATAAACAATGAAAACGAGACAAATTGTGGAAGGTTAGGTTGTCTGATGTCTTAAATACAAATATTTTTACCAATCGCGACATGGGTGACCGAACCAACAATCCCTGACCGAGAAATATGAAAATAGCAGAAAATTTCAGTATATCTGATTCAAAAGTAAGATGAGGTCGAAATAATTCGTAGGTCTAATCAAATAGGACTCTAATTAAACAACTGGTCCGATCTTGACAAAATTTTATCATACTATGTTATAGAAATATGAATAAGATTATTTTAAAGTCGCTGGGCGTGTCAAGCGATGCACTAAAAGGAACTGATTTTGTATAAAATTTCGGAACATCAAATTTAAATGAACATATTGTCAAAATTGTCCATCAGTAACACCAAATAAATTCCAAATCAAACAGCTGAAGAAATTTTGAGAAAATTTTGCTCAGATACTATAGCGATCCCCGAAAAAGATAAAAGTGGGGTTAAAATTTCTCCCAGGGCCTTGATACCCTGAACAGGCCTACCTACATGAAGTTCTTCCGGTAGGGATATTAGCGGTAGGGATATTAGCGAATATTTTTAAATTGTCCTCAAAACGTTAAGGAAAACTGTATGTTTAACCAAAAAAAGTTTTATGAAAAAGTTTTTAAAACGTTATAGAACGTTTATTGTCCGCAAAAAAATGCGGTTATGCTTTTCAGCCGCCATATTGAAGCCATTATTGTGTGAGGTCAATTATGCCACTCATATTTGAAAAATAGAGTTCATAACCTTTAATTTGAGCTATTGTTCACCTATTTTAAGCAACACAAATTTTTATACAGCAGAGGGTCTCTCGTTCAGAAAGAATGCCCCATGTATATATATATATATATATATATATATATATATATATATATATATATATATATATATATATATATATACTTTATTTATTTAATAATTTGACATAAAGTCAAGTTACAAATATTTACAATGAAAATTCGGTACAATTTCTATGTGTTATAACAATTTGACTGTCAAAATTCAAGTTAGTTCTAATTAAAATTATGATTAATAAGTAGTGCTACTTTAGTTAACAGAAATAAGAATAGTAATAATTTTTTATATTTATAATATAGGTACATAAGAATAATTTTGCAATAATAGGAGAGTAAACATTCAGGGCGTTATATTTAATTTTTCCTAATTTTCCTAATTAATAATACCTCAGCAATAAATGAACTGAGTTGATTCAAATCATGTTCAACTTTATTAGTAAATAGTTCATAGACTTCTGAGTTTGTTTCACATTTTCTAATTTCATGTTTTTGCCTAATGAAATCGCATTCGTTACAATCGATAAAAGTGTTCGGGGGTTTCAATCTCATTACATAGTACACAAAATCTAGTGTCTCCTCTTTTGTTTTGTGTTCCAGTTTCCAATATCCATGATCCGAGTCGAAAATTAACCGAAGTTCTTCGGTGATCTTTATTTTCAGTTATTTCTAAATAATGCGCTCCTTGTTGATAATGATGCAGATTTCTGAAGAAATAAAGAGATTTCATTTTACAGATTTCAGCAAGTGTATTTTCGTAATATTGATTAGTGACATTTTGTGTAATTTACGTTTTCAGTTTGTACGTGTATTCTCTCTGATTCAATACTTCGCTTATTCTGAATTTCTTTATTTCGATAACGATTCGAAGTGACCAATTATTAGTATTTGTAGGCTGCTCTATTTGATATTTAGACAGTATTTTTGTAAGATTTTGTTTTTATCGTGCCACATTTTTGTAAAATAATTTATGTATAGAATTTTAACTTTAATACTACTTGGGACTAGTTTTATCATACATCCTAGATCTGAAGTTCTCTTATTTATTTGTAGTACTTTTTTTCCAAAATTGTTACCGACTTGGTCTATTGATGGTGACTTTGAATAAGGTCCCCATAGTTCGCTTCCATAGGTTCTAATCCGTTCGATTTTTGTGTTAAACACTTTCATATACAAGTCTGAAGTTATATTTTCTTGCGAAGCTGTTCTGTATCTAACTATCCCTTCAGCTTGTTTGGCGTGTATCAATTTTTCTTTTACACAGTCTTCAAAATTTCCAATATTTGAGAGTATGACGCCCAGGTATTTGAATTTTGATACAATTTCAGTTTCATCTTTTCAAAAAAATCATTTATGCCTTTCGCTTGTTTTCTTGCCGTTACTTATGATCATAACTTTGCTCTTTTTTACATTTAATGATAGTTTCCATTCATCCATGTAATTTTTGAGTTTATTAATTGCCCGTTGAAGTCCTATGGGTGATTCAGACATTATTATGAGATCATCCGCATATAACAATTTCCCAATTTCTTTTTTACCAATATTCGGAGTGTGCAGTTCACTTCCTTCTAAAATTTTGGTAAAATCGTCTATGAATATATCAAATAAAATTGGAGGAAGCTTACATCCCTGTCGTTATCCATTTTTAGTATTATTTACTTTCGATATTTCATTATTTTCTAAGGATATGCAGTAATTGAAATTTTTAGATATTTCTTGTACGTAGAATAGAAACTATATTACGAGATAAACTTTTCGCTAATAACTTGTACCAAAGAGCTTCTCTGTTAACGGTATCAAAGGCCTTCTCTAAATTTACGAAGCATACGTAAAGTTTCCCTCTTTTTTTCCGAAATACATATTCTATGATAATGTTTATAAGCATAATGTTATCCACACAGCTATATCCTTTTCGAAATCCGTTCTGATACGGTGATAATATATTTTCCTTCTCACTCCAGTCTTGACTACGAGTAGAAGAGCTGTACGGGTACGGGAGCACCGCAAAACTAACCAACTTGAACCCTTTTGCCAATGATTGAAATCGTGTGACTTTACGGTACTATACATTCCGAACTGATGAGTCATCAAACTGTATCGATGTGCAAACCTTGACCTTTGAACCGGCACGTACCGAGTACATGTATTTAAAATTTGTTGTTGACATTTGACCCCACACGCGCTCATACTGTTGGTCTTGAAATTCCTAAGAGATGAGTCATTACCCGCAACCAAATTAATTTATGTTAACCCATTATGCGTCATCACAGTTTGTTCATAACGATTTGGTTTTGTGTTAACCCATTACCCGCCAGCACTAGCGTAGATTTTGAATCCAAACCTAACGCATGCGCAGACTGAATTTTAGTACACGA
Organism: Brachynemurus nebulosus; assembly: GCA_035578155.1. NCBI lineage: Eukaryota > Metazoa > Arthropoda > Insecta > Neuroptera > Myrmeleontidae > Brachynemurus > Brachynemurus nebulosus. The sequence goes on along the minus strand of JAPWDM010000001.1, from coordinate 66,980,977 downwards.
CGCATGCGCAGACTAAATTTTAGAACCCGACGCATGCGCAGACTGAATTTTAGGCTGCAAATTGACAGATGGGGTACACTACCGCGTCAAAAATGTGGGGTTACCCTAACTCGAGGGTGGCCCCAAACTTTTTACACCGTAGTGTACTTAAATTTTTGGTACACTGCGGTGTCAAAAGTGCGGGCCCCCTGACCAAAAAGGTATCCGATCACTTTTTGAAGCGTACTGCACTTATTTTGTGTACGTGTAAAACTTGACCCCAACACGCGCTTGCCTTAATTGCGTCATCTTAAACGAAAGGTACAGTACCGCGTCAAAAATGTGGGGAATACCCTAACCCAAGGGGTGGCCCCAAACTTTTGACACCGTACTGTACTTAAATTTTTGGTACACCGCCATGTCAAAAGTGTGGACTCCCCCCTGATCAAAAAGGCGTCCGATCACTTTTTGAAGCGTACTGTGCTTATTACGCCTCACCTTGACCTCACTTAATTGCGTCATCTTAAACGAAAATCGGGGAGGCCGCTAAATTTTGTGGGGGGCACTGTACCAAGCGCTACCGCAAAACTAACTTCGGACTCCAGATTTCTGACCGCTACTGTACTGCCGGAAATTTGGGTGTCAACTGTAACTCGGGATTTTTTGTATATGTGTCAGCACTTTATAAGATGTTTATTTAGTCAAAAACTCGTGACTTTTTATACGGTTTGAGTTTGTTTATTAGAGATTTTTTAGCTGACTCAGGATGATATAATTTTAGAATGTGGCTATTTATACATACAGTATGTATACGCAATTGGCTATTTATACATACAGTATGTATACGCAACTGGCTATTTATACATACAGTATGTATACGAAATTGGCTATTTCTACATACAGTATGTATACGAAATTGGCTGTTTATACATATGATATGTATACTGAATTGGCTATTTAAACATGTAGTATGTATACGCAATTGGCTACTTATACATATTGACTGTATGCCTTATTATTGCAGTTAATATTTTTATAATTATTACACAATTATAATAACCGCATACCTCCGACTGAGCTAATTTTTATATAATTTTTTTTATATAATTTTTTTTTTGCTTAAGAAGTTACCCCTTAAATGGATTTTTGGTGACGCGGACCGGAAGTTTATTTTCCAACCCTCCCAATGTCTAACAAGGAGATGCACCCAGAGTGAAATTCGGGATTTTGATGAAACTTCGCTGGTGTGTAGAATAGGAAAAAATAAGGGACCCGTATTTTTTTTATCGGCCATCTTCCACGTTTACGGGGTGAAACCAGCCCCTAAAATTGGGGGTTCAAATCGTATTTCTTAAGATATCTCGAAAACTATAATAGATAGAGGAAAACTTTAAATTGACAAAATGTTACTCTTTGAAAGACCTATTCACCTGTATAGGTTAAACCAGGGTCGGGTTCATAAGAGGGTCTGGAGGGGTGAAAATGGGGGTAAGTTTTCTTGTACAGCCTGAATTGTTCAATGTATTAAATTTTTGCGGTCATAAATAGAAAGAGCACCAAAAATTAGGGGACACGTGTTTTTGCGTTTTTTCGAAATATGTGTGGTATCCAAGCCATATATGGAGGAAAAAAATAGGGTAATATTGCATTATTATTGATTGCAAATACCTTCTATATTTTTTTTATTTTTATGTTTATTTGCATCATTAAAATGTAAATTTTTACTTTCCGATAATAATTCATGTATTTTTCCGTACTTACTTAATTGGTAATTTAGCTATGTGTATATTTGGTTACTAATATTCGATATTTTTTGTCCCTATTTCTACCAAAGTTCTCTGGTCTGTAAGTGCTAATGAATGTTCAACAAGAAGCAATAATCTTCCGTTCAACAACTGCCTTTGTCTTACAAATTCGTTTTTAACCAAATAAACGCGGTTTATTTCTTTCTCAACATTCAAACTATTTTTCTTATTCTTTTTGTATGTTTTATAGGTGTCAACCGCATTTCCCAAATCGCAAAATTTATTACAAAGCACCTGACAAGTGAGCGAAATAGATTATTGCTTCTTGTCGAGCATTCAGTAACACAAGCACACCAGAGAACTTTGACTTTCGCAGAAATAGGTATAAAAAATATCGAATATGATTAATATGAGTAACCAAATGTACAGATGGCTAAATTACCAATTGAGTTAGTGCTGAAAAATATATGAATCATAATTGGAAAGTAAAAATTTACATTTTAATGGTGAAAATAAACATAAAAATAAAAAAATATAGAAGGTATTTGCAATCAATAATAATGCAATATAATCTACCCTATTTTTTTCCTCCTTATATGGCTTGGATACAACACATATTTCGAAAAAACGCAAAAACACGTATCCCCTAATTTTTGGTGCTCTTTCTATCTGTGATGGCAAAAATTTGATAAATTGAACCATTCAGGCTGTACAAGAAAATTTACCCCCATTTTCACCCCTCCAGACCCTCTTATGAACCCGACCCTGGTTTAACCTATGCAGGTGAATAGGTCTTTCAAAGAGTAACATTTCGTCAGTTTAAAGTTTTCCTCTGTCGCTTATAGTTTTCGAGATATCTTAAGAAATACGATTTGAACCCCCAACTTTAGGGGCTGGTTTCACCCCGTAGACGTGGAAGATGGCCGATAAAAAAAATACGGGTCCCTTATTTTTGCCTATTCTACATACCAGCGAAGTTTCATGAAAATCCCGAATTTCACCTGGGTGCATTTCCTTGTAAGTCTAGGGGTTACTAAAAGATGGTTTCCGTTGCCAACAAAAATTAAAACCAATTCTTATAGAACTTGGTGAGTACTACAAAAGTGGAAGAATAAAGTTTTTTGATATTTTGTCTAGTTTTCGTGATATTACATGTCGAAGTTCTAAAACTTACTATATTGGATAGATAATTACGGTATATAACAGCTTTTATTGATAGAAGTGGGAAATGAACTGAATGGCATCATTTAAACCTCATTTTCAGGCAAAGGGTAATTAAATAATTTTGAAGCAATTATACGCAGAAGCCCATTTATAAATAATTACCCTTTGCCCAAGAATGAGATTTCGGTGGTGATGTTCCGTTAATTTTTCACTTATTTCTATGAATACAAACCAAAGTATACCATTAAAAAATTATATTTAAAAATGAGCTTATATTCATAATATCCCTGTCGCAGCATCCTACATAACATGGCGAATTCTCGATTAAAAAGTTCCGAAGTAGTAGTAAAAATAAATTTAATAAGAAATTTTCACAGTCCCGGTCCCGACGATCGAAGTTCTACTGTATTTGTAATGTGTACATGAAAAATTTTATGAAGCTATGAAGGTTTCGAGATTTTTCGGAATCCTAAGAAAAGATTTTTTTTCGGAATCCTAGGAAAAACTGATAACTATATATACGTACCTACATAAGAAGTATCGTACTATATGAATAACCATGTACATATACATAATAAAAGTAGTAACATTAACTTGTACTTCTGTCGCAGCATCCTGTTTAACACAGCGAATTTGCCTTTTTAAAAAGTTAGTTTTTTTGAAAACCTGCTTAAATAGAACAATGGTTCAAAGAGTATCTTATGTTATTTTTTCCGGTCTTTGCAATGGTGTAAAAAAATTTTAGAAAACTTGAATTTTGGCCAATTTGAACAAAAAACTCATTTTTCGGTGTTCAGCGCATTGGGGATAACTTCTGGCGTTGCTACTTGTATACATAATTATGTATAAGTAGTCAACTGCGTATACATACTGTATGTATAAATAGCCAATTTCGTATACATACTGTATGTATAAATAGCCAGTTGCTTATACATACTGTATGTATAAATAGACAATTGCGTACACATACTGTATGTATAAATAGCCACATCCATAATTTTATGATATGTTTGCAAATAGATACATATATTATATTATTATTAACATATAATATCACATATAATATATAACGGATGTGTATTTAATATTTTTAATGAATGTTTTCTTATACAGTGTGTATCATGAAATATGCTTTTCAATTAGAATAGTAAATATAATTGGATTTTTTTAATACTTTTATAGGTTAACAAAAGAAACGTCTTGCTGTAAAAAAATAGGGGAATTCAGGGTAATAATTAAATAAATGGAGCATAATTTTTTTTTTTAATTTTATTTATAGAATACGTATACAAAAATTAAATTGCTTAAATCTATATATTACTTAAAATCTATTTATTTTCCATATAAAAATTTTTTAAAAGAATACAATTTTCTAATGAACAAATTTTGTCAGAATGAAGCATATAACGTCTTGAATAATATTCATCTCGCAGATTGGAAATCTTCGGTACATCAAATATTTCTTCCAAATTCAAAATCCACGGCTCGTTTTCGGTGTCATCAAACAAATTTGAAATCCATTTCTTCTTTTCACTGCCCTTGACGTATATGACATCATACTTCTTTAATACAGGTTTTAATATGGTATGAAGTTTATGGTACGGAATAAATCCATACGACCAAGGTATCCCATGCAAATTTCGGCAAAGCCAATGGGCAACTCGCTGGCATTTCTTCGGCAACTCGTTGAAATCAAACGGTGCGTCGAATATAAGATGTAATATATCATCTGAATTTTCTGCAGCAATACCAACTTCTTTAAAATAAAATTCGTTGTTAGCTCCTTGATAGCCTTGTATGTCAAGGAACGCCATTTTTACCGCCGCCGTAGAACTGAAATTATTCACACAATCCACAACTTTATATAGAATAATTAAAAGTGGTGGGGAAAATTAGTTAATTTCTGGAATGTATTCGAAAATGGCTACTAATAGCTACTGCTAGTTTACAATCAAATTACAAACTGTTAATAATATTCAGCACATTGTGAGTACCATGTTCTTTTCACTTTAAGACCTAGTGATTTAAGGAATGCTAAATTTTCGGGTGAAATGTGTTGTTGCTTAAAAGTTTTACGTTTAATGATCTTAGGTTTCGAAAACCCTTTGCTATGTTGGCTAGCGGTGAACTGCTCTAAATTGTAAATTAACATGGTCCCAAATGCAATTGTTTTACCACGAAAGTATAATTTTCAACGAAAGATATGTTAACTCTTTGACAACCACCGGTAAATAGACAATATTTTGTGTAATTTCAACTATTTTATACCCTTTAACCATGATAAGGTGTATGAGCTGGAGTATAACTCAGCAAATTATATAGGGGTTGTGACGTAACACACAAGTGTGGTGGTTGTGTTGCGGTTGTGGCGGTTGTGTGGTGGTGGCGGTGGTATATGTGTGGCGGTTGTGATGGTTTTATAGTGGTGGCGGTGGTTGTGTGGCGGTTGTGATGGTTTTGTGGTGGTGGCGGTGGTTGTGCGGCGGTTGTGGTGTTTGTGTGGTGGTGGCGGTGGTGTTTGTGTGGCGGTTGTGGTGGTGGCGGAGTTTGTGTGGCGGTTGTGTGGCGGTGGCGGTGGTGTTTGTGTGGCGGTTGTGGCAGTAGCGGTGTTTGTGTGGTGGTGTTTGTGTGGCGGTGGCGGTGGTGTTTGCGTGGTGGTGGCGGAGGTTGTGTGGCGGTTGTGGCGGTGGCGAGGTAGCAGCGATGTTTGCAGCTGAAGTGAACAACTTTATCATTAATTCAATCGAAGCAGCAATTTGCTGTAGACAATGAATCGGTGGTGGCATCTCGCGGTGTTTGTTGAACGCAATATCTAAATTAATCTTCATCATAATCGCTAGCATCTTCTTTATCAGCTTCATCCAGATAATCACCTAGTGGCTCAATAACATCAGCCTTTTGAAGTTCACGAAGTATAGAGAATATTTCTTGACTGACAGTAGTTTCTCTTAAAGGATCTAACTCTTCGATTAAAGCTTCACTATCGTCAACGTTAAACAACATGTTTTTATTTTCCTCTAAACTCCGAATAATGTTGAGTATTTTTTCACCAGTCTTTGAAATCTCGTATAAACATCGTCGTAATTCATCTATTAAAGTATAGGATTATGCCAGTATTTTATTTTTTTCGATTGCCCATTAGTATTTTCCGAGCCGTTGTATTTGATACGCTTAGCAAGTAGTTCTTGGTCCGTTGAATTGGCTGGACGTTTTATTGCTATTCGTTCATTAGAATCCTCACCTTTATTTTGAGTTTCTTGGATTAATAAAATATCCAAAAGGGTTTGCAGAGCTGTAGTTAACTTGGGAATGATAACAGTTCCACTATCAGAAGTGGTTAAAACCCTGTTATTAGACTCATCGCTGGGTGTGTAAACATTATTTTGATTTCTTAAATTATTAAATTTAGTTTGAATTGCTTTTGATGCAGCTTTAATTCTTTGTTCAAGTGGATTGACCCTTTCTTCAACTTTATTGTTTAGAAATTCATCATCAACATCATTCCTCCCGGTATCATAACTAGATAAGTCATCAGCCGTGTCTAATATTTGTCTTTTTAGCGGATCAAGAAAGTAACTATTTTCAAACCTTTTTGGTGAAAATTCCCGCATATGTGTACCTCTTATATGACGTGAAAGAGAATCTTTCCGCAAGAAGCTTTTATAGCACTGCGTACACTCGAACATTATAATAGATGTGTAAAGCTCAACTAGTCTTACAAGATTAATTCAGAATTGTGTTAGCGATTACTTATATACTCCACCACCACCGCCGCCGGAGAAAATTTTCGTAATATTACGTAACAGAACTTGCATCATTACAAACTAAAGTACTCTAATTAAAAATAAAAATTAATATATGTTAAATATTTTAACTACCGTTTCTAACTTATTGATTGTTTAAAGCTTGAGAACGCCATTAAAAAGGTTTAACGCATATTAACACTTTACTTCCCACGTTTTGGCATCCGAAAATAATCGCAACAACCGCAGAAGCCTATCGCGATCAACATTTAGAATAAACAAAACACTTAAAAATATTTGTAAAAGATATTTTATGTATATTATTCTACGTACCGGACATTTTTCAATTTTTTTGTATCTGTATGTTTTATCAGAATATCTATTCATCTTTTATTTACAATCACAGACAGATATTTTCAATAATATTTTTATACACATATCGTCAGCTGAGTATTAGTTTGTAACAAGTCCATTTTTATGTCATCGAAGATGACATATTAATATCGTTGTGTGACTGCATAATTATTGAGTTGTACATCCATATTGAATAAACGCAAGAGGGCTGTAGAGTTAACAACTATAGAGTTAACAAAAAATCGTAAATTAACACTTTCACTGAGATGACATTACTTAGTGCGTGTCAAAAACACGCATTTGACGAAATTTTTAAAAAAGTTTTTCTGATAGTGGTTTCGACTTCCTTAACGCACAAAACTAACGAAACAACCATCTAGAAAAAATATCTATCAACGACTACCATGAAATTGCTTGTTTATTGTACAAAATACTATCTAAGTAAGCTGCACTTTATATACAGCCACATATCCAGCTGTACAAAAAATGGTTCTTTACATGCATGTATACTTAAAATTCCAACGCCTACTACACTTTTATTAATTCTTATAATTATTATATATTATACTGTGATATACATGATACCTATTATGTTAGAATCTGTACAAAAATTTTACCTAACAACTGATTGTTTACGTTTGCTTTTAATAAATTTCAAATACTACATAATTTTAATGTATTGGTATTTGTAGATTTGTACCAAATTTTTGTCGTTTATTATGAATTTTATATTAGTCGTAGATAAAGTTTAGTACGTAACTCGGTTGTAAGGCATATTACACACTCGGTCAATTACGCTTTTACGCTCGTGTGTAATATGCAACTTACGCTACGTAACTTTTTCGCTCGTGTGTAATATGCAACTTACAACCTCAATCACGTAATATACTATTAAAAAGTGAACTTGGAACAAGCCAATACTTAGCTGACGATATTTATGTGTGTGTTGTATATGTATGTTTTATCAAAATATCTCTTCGTCTTTTATTTACATTAATCACATCAAGTGAGATATACCTGCATAGTTATACAAAATACGATGCTGTTTATGTTTAATTCGAAAATTTTATGTATTTGTTTATATAATTTTTTTTTTTTAAATATTGCCGGCCCCTGGGTAAGTTTACTGTGAAAGTGCTCAGACTGTATAGTGTTAATTTACTTGAATCAACCCTCTGGTTTGTAATGTCACGTTACAAAACATTTGAATATTATTACAGAACGTACACTGCTATCTCTATGCTAGCGAAATCACCGCTAGCGAAAAGACGACTTATGGATGACCTCATCTATATGTTTTGTAGGTACACAGTATTTGTACTTGTACATGTTTAATATATGCATGTGTATGCGTTGTCCCCATACTGCACACACAGATATATAAACATATATTGTGGACGGACCAAACCAGATCAAACATAAAAGAGTCCGCCCGTGAAAGAGTGTTCAACTAACAAGGAAAGGTATCCAACTGTATCTCTCAAAAATTTTTGAAACTTTGATGGATTGTAGATCTTACTAAAACTAATCACGAGCCATATTTCGTTCGTGCCCATAAGCGCTTCAAGGGGGTGGAACTTACCCCTGAAAATTTGAGTATTTTTTCAAATTTCTTAAATCTCTTGGAAATGGTAAGAGCTTTGATAGGGAAACTATATATATTTGTAAACGGCACTTTAGGATCTTTAATATGATACTAAAATTAAAGTTATAAAATCATTGGGGTTTCATCTTCCACCTCCAACCCCTAATTTTATCAGGTGTTTTTTGGTAAAAGAGGAGGCTGTTATGTGTTAATAAATGAATTTTTAATTAATATATTTTACACCACACCAGTATATTTCTTTTTGCATAAATAGATCCTTTGCTAATATTAACTTGGGAAAGATTTTAACTTTTTGATTTAATAACGGTTAAAAATATGGTCAAAGAATCTCGTATTTTAGTAATGAATTGTTACAAACTTACGATATACTTTAAAATACATAATTTAGGAAGAGAAAATACACTGCCCCCCCCCCCACATGCTTTGCCGATATTTATACAAATCTTATTTAGTTACTTATTTATTTTTATTTATCTATACAATTATCAATATTTTAACCTCTGGCTGTCTATTGATTTCGACACTGGAAACAATTCATCAGATTATTTTCGGATAATGAAATTCTAAATGAGTGTGATATCGATTTACATGGCCCTAACAATATTCCTAAACTTCAGTCTCTAGCTCACAATCAGTTTTCGTAGCCTCGTTTTCAAAATTTGTTCAAGTATGGATGGTGTAAAAGTGAATATATTAACCAACGACCAGAAAGTTTTGAAAATTCTGTAACATATTGCTTTTTCAAAGAAGAAAGAGACGCACCAAAGTGTAGTGTATGTGGGAAACCGGCTTTTATAAGATGTGCTTGGTGTGGACACTATTTTTGTTTTGAATACTTTTATGAACAATATTATTATTTTGTAGATTTTAAACCTTAAAATATTGACAATTGTATACATAAATAAAATCAAATAAATAAGTAAATAAGACTTGGATATCAGTAAAGCGTGGGGGGGGGGGTTGCAGTGTATATTTTCCCTCTAAATTATGTACTTTAAAATATATCGCAAGTTTGTAACAATTCATTACGAAAATACGAGATTCTTTGACCATATTTTTGCTCATTATTAAATCGAAAAGTTAAAATTTTTCCCAAGTTAATATTAGCAATGGGTGTATTTTTACAACAAAAAATAAACTGGTGTGATGTAAAATACATTAATTAAAAATTATTTTATTTACACATATAAGAGCCTCCTCTTTTACCAAAAAATACCTGATAAAATCAGGGGTTGGGGTGGAGAAGGAAACCCCAATGATTTTATAACTTTAATTTTGGTATCATAGTAAAGATCTTAATGTGCCATTTACAAATATATATAGTTTCCCTACCAAAGCCCTTACCATTTCTAAGATATTTAAGAAAATTGAAGAAAACTCGAATTTTCAAGGGTGCTTCGCCCTCTTAAAGCGCTTATGGGCACGAACAAGATATGGCTCGTGATTCGTTTTAATAAGGTCTGCAATCTACCAAAATTTCAAAAATTTCTGAGAGATACAGTTGGAAACCTTTCCTTGTAAGCTGTGAGAAAGCCTCAAACGACCTCTTACAAACGACAGATTTTTATATGTACGCTTAATCTGTAGAATATCTGTGATCCATCTATAAGTATTTGCTCGTTTCCTGTTCATTAATTTAAAATTGTTGCCTTTCATTGAAATAATACATCCAGTAATTATTTCCCTAATTATTTTTATTTAAGGATATATTAAAAAACAATAATAAAATCTCATTATTGTATGTTTTTATTTATCTAATCTTAAATTATGTAAACTTAATCGATTAAGAATTAATCAGATTGCAAAAAACGTTTAAACTATTCTGTGGTTTAGTTGTATGTATGATACAAATCGATCATTTATAAAATAATTAACTAACGTCATCTATTATATACATGCTTTCTGAATTTTTTGATTTATTTATTTGATTTTATTAAATTATTTCATTAAATTAATTTAAATAATATTTGTTAGTGGCTTTTAATTTGTGCAGTAATGTTAAAATTATTATTTTTTATTTATTTGTGTTGATTTGTGTATGTTTTCAAATTAAGAAGCGGTCAGTAAATAAAAAACGCCATGAGCAACGGGGCTCCATCTCAAATTTTTCGCTACATCTTCGGTATTTTCAAGATATCTAAATATGATTGAAAAGGTACAAGCAGATTGTCATTTTGGTGGTTTCAAAACTGATGAAAAGTGTCCGGCTGATCGGGACTTTTAAAAAAGGGTTACGTTTTTAAGGGATTAATCTTAGTAAATATTAATTTTATGTCGATAGTAGTTAGCAAGAGGAAAACCAGCACAATTCGTACAGGGGCATTCCTACCCATACTTATTTGCCAGTAGCTTCTTTTTTAAATAGTAAAATAAAAAAGAACCTAAACAGTGAATTGGAAGGTATTTCTTTCCAAAAAAATCCAAAATTCATATTTTATAAATAAATACCCCTGTCGCAACATCTGAATAAAAGCAAATTTCCTCCTATTAACTTTGTTCAGAAAATAATTTTTCAAACGACTACAAGACAATAATTAATAACAGTGAGATTTTAGGTCTGTTTCTCAGTCTTCTGTGTAATACAAACGCCACCTAGAATTATTTTTTTATCTACAAAGTCATCGGTTTACAGATTTCAATTTATTAGTTAAGAAAATAATTAAAATATTACTAACAATAAATATCTTAAATGAGTTTAAAAAATCAAAACGACACTGTTTATTAAATTGCGTAAGATCTGACTCTGACTAGTTAAAAGTGGTAAAGTGGGAGTAAGCTAGTAAATGCGATGACAGATATGACGAATTTATAAGGATTTTCTTGTACTTCAAAATCCAAAAAATTGGGAACGCGTACTTTTTTTTAGTTAATTGTATTTTTTGTTTTTCACAAAATTTTAAAAATACTTTACTTTAAAAAAAAAAAGATAGCAACCCTAGTTATAGATATCCCCATAAAAAGTTCCCTTACTAAAAAAAAACAAAAAAAAAAAAAAAAAAAAAAAAAAAACAAAGCTTAATATCTTAATATTTTTATTATATATAAACATCTAAAAATATTTTAATCCCTTTTTGGCAGTCCTGGCGAAAGTAAAACACTTAAACTCACGATACAGTCAATAAACACAGTTAAATTCACGATATTTTACATTTAAACTGTCGACACAGTCACCCCCTAGTTAACTACCCATAGATTGAATACTAGAAAATTAAGAAACAATTAGGAAACAAAATTTAAATTCTTTTCAATTTCCATTCCCTTTTCGCAAAATTTATACCCAAATTTTAACACCCAACGACCTCTGTTAATATAATTTGAACAAGTTGCATATTAACACATTGCTCTTTAAAAAAGAACAGTATCGCCAATTTAAACTTTTGCTCTGTCTCTTACTGTTTTCCAGATATTTGAAAAAATAGATTTTTACCCCAATTTTTGATTTCACCTCTTCACACCGTTTTTCCGCACATAAAAAAATACGTATCGTTTATTTTTTAGTGTTCTACAACATACTCAAATTTTGTAAATTGGTCATTGTTACAAATTTAAACTGAATTCTTATTATTTTTTTAACAATTAAAATACAATGAAATAGAATGCTTTTTTTATTTAACAATAAATATAACTCAGAATAAATTAAAACTAATTGTAAGTTAAAGTAAAAAGTGTTTTTGTGCTAAAAAAAATTTCACAAATTTTCCAGTGAAATGTGTAATTGAATTATAACTTGCAAATTTGTACAGTTTGAAAGTGAAAACTGTTTTTGAATTTAACATTTTTCGTAACATTAAACTGTGATAAAAATGTTTCAGGTCCTTTCAAAATGTTTTTGCATAGCATTATAGTCATTTTATTTGTTATTTTAGTTATAAAATTCAAAAGGATATTTTAAAAATGTGTATTAAGATTTTCTTCCGTGGAAATTAAAATTGTAAAAGAAAATTTAGTAATAAATTAGTTAAAGAAATAAAAAAATTTATTGGTGGATTACCTTTCAAATACAATATGTAACAATTTTGTTACATTTTTTCAAAAAACTGTAAAATTTTCAGTACACATGTGTTAAAATATATAAATGTCTGCCTTTAATTTATTACTTCAACTCTTTTTAAATTATTCGCCTTAAAAATGATTCCCAAAAGGAAATGTATGATAGAATGTGTCAAAATTTAATTTTTTTTCTGTTGACAAAAAATATTGACTATACAAAATTATTTACGAATTAGAATGCTCTACTTACACTTTTTTAATTATTAATTATTATCAAACAAGCAGAAAGTTGCAATAAAATATTATCGTTTCAATATGTAATTTTTATGCAATTATGGTAAACTTTTAGTAATTTTAGTAAGGTGTAAACATAATCTAAATTCTGACCATACTTTGACATAAAACAAATATTCTTGATAATTTTTCTATAAAATATGGGCCAAATATATAAAAACTTATTCAATTGAGAGAAATAAAATATAACTGAATCGTTAAGTTGGATTAAAAAAATCATGACACGGCACTTTTTTTTCAAATGTAAAATTGCAAAACATGAGACAGAAGTAATTTAACTGTGAGTGTAAGTGTAATGGAAAACGATTTTTTCCAACATATTTCCTAATTTTTATAACAATCCTTAATATTTATCACATTAATTTAAGAGTAAGTTCATTTTTTTTTTAAATTTACTACGCCTGCTTGTATTAGTATGAAAAGAAATAATTTTAAACACATATAACAATACCATTGAATTCTGATGTAAAAGTGGGAAAAGTGGGGGGGTAAAGTAATGTGGAATCTCTAAAAGGCACTAGCTGGATACTAACTCAATACATGTACAAAATTTCAGCAAACTAGGTTTACTCAGAGAGTCTCTAGGCGAGTTATAAAAAAGAAGGAAAAAAATCACGGAAATATTTGCGTAAAAATCGTGGGGGTAAGGGTTAAAAGTTGAAACCTCCAAAGAGCAGTGCCTAAGTAGTAACTTAACCTATACACAAAATTTCAGCCCTCTAGGTTTATTTGGGGAGATTTTGACCTTGACAAAACTGCTAAAAACAAGAAATATCATGTTTTTTTGTTTTAGTATAAAAATGGTGGGGGTAAGGGTTAAAAGGCACATCCTTGACACTAACTCATTCCGAATACAAAATTTCAGCTTTCTAGGTTTATTTGGGCGACCTGTACGCATGACACAAACTTCAAAAACGTCGAAAAAATATGAAATTGTAGCTTAAAAATGGTAGGGGTGGGGGTAAAATAATAAAACCTCCAAAAAGCATATCCTAGATACGAACTCTATCAACATACAAAATTTCAACCCCCTACGTTAATTCTGGGGAGTTGTGGGCGTGTTAGATCCAGCCAAAACACTTTTTTCCTCCTCTACTGCCTCCGAATCACTCTATGAAGCTGAATTTTGGATATGTTGTAGATAATTGATTGAAACATTACTTCCCTAAGTGTTTGAAAAAGTTTTATTGTTTTGTCGCCCCCACCACTTCCTGAAAATTTGGTTGGTTCAGATCCAAAATTTGCCCGAAATTTGACCCCACTTTTATAGTACTGTTGCCCCACATAATGAGCCTGACTTACCAACTTTCAGCTCATTCCGTCCATAAGGGGACTCTGCACTTGTCGTAATGTTTTTTTTAACCGACTTCAAAAACGAGGAGGTTCTCAATTCAACCCGTATGTTTTTTTTTTATGTATGTACACCGATTTCTCTCACATTTCTGGGCTAATTTACGCCAATTTTTTTTTTTTTTTTTTTTTTTTTTGGTTAGTAGATAAAGCTCTCCAGGTGGTCCTAAAAAAGTTTTATTAACATTGGTTGAGTAATTTTTTAAACATCTTCAATTATATGATTAATTATGGCAATTTTAAAATTTGTATAATCATTATGCAAAATTATTTAGGTTTTTTAAAAACTATAGTAACATATTTTTAAATTTATGTTGATCTAATTATTCTAAAAATAATTTTCTGACAATATCTAATTTAAAAAATTTTTTAATGACTTAAAAAATTTGTTGATTTTCAATGATTTTTATTTTCTTTGTAATTATTACTTTAGTCACTATTTTTGTTCCAAATTCCAAAGCAGTCTTCCAATCCAATCAGCAAATTCCAATAATATTATATTGGAAAGTTAAATTTTGTTTACAGAGCTTAGATAAGTTAATATAACGTAAAAGTCCCTATAACGGAACGCGTTTGATACTCGAACAGTTTTAATATTTATCGGTTTTTTTCAGAAATAACTTCATTAATATATAAAATATCAAAACTTTTCGAGTATTGAACGCGTTCGGGTATAGGGGCTTTTACCCTAGTGATATTATAGTATTTTATAAAAAAACAAGACTGTTCGAACAATAAAACAATTCTAATTAAACTTAACTCTCAAGATAATAATGGTTTTTTTGATAAACCAATGATGATAATATCTCTCCCCTAGCCCCTTGTAGAACACGAAAAAATAGATTAGTTGACTGACTATATTCTAGATAATCGCAAAGAACCAAATTGTAGGGTAGTGTAGTGTAAGACGGCGCATTTAGGTGGCTACAAAAAAATAACGGAAAATGTTATAGAAGTAAATTGTACTTATTCTAGTACCTTAATGATTAGCCAACGCTGTGATAAAGGATTTTTATTATAAACTCAATACCGATCGACCGGTCGTGTAAGAGTCGCATTGAGGTCGGTAAGATGCCGCACTTATTAAAAAGCTTGAAACTTAGCACAAATCACATTTAAACAATCCCGCACCTACGTAATAGGAGAATTCCTTATGTCAGCACTTCTTCATATTTTTCGGTATTCTAAACTTTTATCGTAAGTAACGGTAGGTCGTAGTAAAAAAATAACGAAATTTTTGAAGGTTTAAGTGAAACAAGTTATGGGTATTCCAAACGAGAAGAGCTACGACAGTACGGCGGCACACTACGTCGTCAAAAGTATGGGAATACCCTGACCCAAGGTGTGCCCACACTTTTGACGCCATACTATACTTAATACTATAGTACACTACCGTGTTGAAATTGTGGGTACACCTTGGGCCAAAGTGACTCCATACTTTTGACGACGTAGTGTGCCGCCGTACTGTCATAGCTCTTTTACTCAAACGTATTGCGACTGCTAAAACCTACTATTCGTTATCGAAACTTATCGATACCAATTACTTATCATAAATTGATTACAACTGGTTAATTTAGGCTCCAGTAGTCCAATTAATTGGGTCAGCAATAACACCCTTTAAAAAAATTAATTTTCGTAACTTTTCGTAATGGAAAACTTATGATCGTATCTCGTAAACGATGCGTCGTAGCGAAAAAATAACGAAATTTTTGAGAGCTTAAGCGAAGCAAGTTGTGAGTATTCCAAACATTTTTCCGACTAACAAAATATAGTTTTTGTTATCGAGAATTATTGATATCGGATTACTTTTTATAAATTGGTTATAACTCGTTAATTTTAGGCTCCACTACTCTCAGTGATTTTATTAGTAATAGAATATTTTTAAAAAAATTACTTTTCGTTATCGTTAGTTTCCGTAATCGTAAACCTTTGATGTAAGAACTTGGGTTACACGAATTTACATTGTACAAAAGTTTACTGTATAGAATTCCTTAGAAAAGTTAAAGGAAAACATGATAAAAGAAACTGTTGTCAAGAATGTGTGCGTCGTCTTACACGCTTTTGTACTGCGCCATCTTACACGCCTGCCTATTGTCAAAAAAATCACCTTGTGGGAACCATCCACGCGTATTGACACAAACTAAAGTGATCGGAGCTAGTTCGTGACTAACTTTACTAGCCACAGAAACATTCATAACTTTTAACTTGTTTCGACATAAACCGTAGCAACACATTCAAGTTCGAGAAAAATAGTATCAAATCGTACTAAAATTTTTAACTTATCTAGAATATTGGGATTATGTCGTAAACTAATATTTTTTGGTGAGCAATTACAGATACCCGAACACTTCAAACATACAATTAAAGTTTGTTACAAATTTCGTTCCTGTTTCGAGAAAACAGGAGTGCGCACTCTTACCGATCGCGCCATCTTACACGACCCTACCCTATACGAAATTCTTGTTATAAAATAAAATAAAAAATAAAATAATTATGTCATCCGCTTTTCCCAAAGCCCAACAAAAATGACAACTAAGAACTAGCCATATATATTAAAATTTCAAAATCTTTGTTTCAGGATAATGCTCTCGAAAATAGCTGGACAAAATCAAGAGATGATTCGTCATGGTATTACAATTCAGGAAGTTGGGAAAAGAAATAAAAATATATATAAAATTTAATTATATATTTTTTCTTCGGCACTCAATTTTAATTTAATTGTGTTTTGAACAAATGTAAATAGTAAAATTATTTTTATTTATAAAAATTTAATACGTATGTAAATAACATTTTGTTTATATAATCATAACAAAATAAATGTAATTACAATCACTTTTATTAAATGAAGTAAAAATATTGTATATAAAATATTTATTAAAAATAATAAAATTATATATAAACAAAATAGATCTTCATTATGATACTTACTAATAATCGTATTCAAAGAAACATATCTATACATAAAGAAAATTAAAGGAACACTAAAAGTTTTGAAAGTTTTAACATTTCTCCAAGAGGTCGTATGTTTGTCAGAAATAGACCAACAATATTTAAAAAAGCGTTTTAAACCTTGAGCCGTCTCCCTTTTCATTTTTACGTTTTCTTCATCACATAAATGTAAATATTTATGTTTCCATAACTGTAGATTACGGTCAGTATCACTTCTGACTGAAAATTGTTAGTCAGTAGTAGTTTTGACTGATCAATTTCAGTCAAAAGTATTTTAACCAAGAGCCTCAATCAAAGCCACTTTTACCTCAAGTATTTTTTTTTTTTTTTGAACAATATTTAGTATTAATAAATCTTGCGGGCTGATGATCTTTACCCCCTAAAAATCTTGTGAGTGGACTTTAGATAAAAGTCTGAAAAAATGGACGTAAAACGTAAAACGCTGGTGTTATTCTGAGTATTTTGAAAATTTTAATTTTAGAGGATTCCGTAGTAAGAATCTCGAAATCATGATTTCGTCATGTTCGTACGGTTGTCCGCCGTCAGTCTGTCGGTCAGTGTGTCACACCCTCATAATTTTTACATCTTTGAATCTACTAAAACTTTTGGAGGCATTCGATGGTAAAGATAATTACGATTGTCAGCTTGATCAGCTGCTTACCAGCATAAAGAATATAAAACTATTTATACACAGTTACGTAAAATTTTACAGAAAAAGTTTGTTTTTTTAGTTACAATAATTAAATAATCATGATTTGAAATTGAAGAAATATTTCAAATTATTTTCTATATAATAATAATTTGTTTAATGTATGATTTATTTGACTTTAAGTATGTATCCGTTACAACACAGTGGTAACAAAAGTGACACCAAGTTTATCACTTTTGCTACCACTGTGATGCCATTTGCAGCAAAACAAATAGTCATTCTTTTATTAATTTATTCTGAAAACCAGATGTAGGAAATCCAAAAGCCAGTTGCTGAAGGATTGCTCAGATTTGATTTAATTGTTTTACCTTCTGAACAAAAAATATGATTTGCAGATACTGTGTGTTTTATCAAAAATATTACAATTGATATTGCTTTCCCCTACCTTTTCATATGGGAAAGTGGTGACAAAAATTTTTTAAATAATAATTTTAGGAATTTTTTAAACAGAATTGTCTCATCAGTTGAAGAAAATTTCGGTTAGTAATTTGGAGAAAACGAAAATTTTGTCAATTTACTTACATACATACATACTTCAACGACATTTTGTCTACCTACCAATTATTATAAATTTCTAACCCTATTTATCAAAATTAATTTATTAATAATATGTCCATTTTGCTAATACACGGTCATCATCTCTCTTTTATTTCGTATGTACGTAATGAGACAAAAAGAGAGAAAAGAATAGTTAAACCACTTTAATTGCAATAACTACCATAAGAAAAACAGAGATCTAATAAACACTTGACATATTTGAACTTAATTCCCGTCTCCATATGCACGTGTTTTTTTTTATAAATATGGTTGAGGCTTTTAACCAGCTGATCGAACTGATTGAGGTGATGAGATGAAGTTTTTATATAGGTACAAAAAATATTTTCAATTTTAATTTGTTTTGTTTAAGTAATCAAGTATTCATTCGTTATTAAACTAAAAACAACGAAACATTAAGTGTATTTCTTTTTATGTACATAATTTTTCTTTTGTTTTTAGGGTTAGTTTACGTTGAGTATCTTTAGCTTCCAACAGAGAAGAAAAAGAAAGTTGTGAACTTACGATTATAAAATTGAAAATATAAGGCTAATTTAAAAAAAAAATAGTATTTTCATTTTATTTAATTATTGATACCGATTCATAGTGTATTTATCATGTAAATTGTATTCGTGGTACAAGGTAATTTATTATACATATAGGTATTTGCATTGTGAAAAGTGTAAAAAAGTTGGCGTAAATAAATTGGTTGGTTGTTCGAGTAATATGGATTAGTGAAACTGTGAATTCTGGATAAAACTGACTTTCTGATAAATTTGAAATATTATTGTTTATCTTGTTTACTGTTATAAAGCTGTGAAACATAAACTGAATCTGTTAGAGATGATCGATATATCGATAACTGTTATTTTGTAACTAGTATAAAAAGATAACAGTTATCGTCAATAACTGGAATACCCAGTAACTGGTTACTTAAATAACTCCTTTGGAAATATCGATAACATAGGTCAATATTAATATATTCGAAAGCAAGGATCACAGTAATTTATTTTAACCACCTACGGAGAATTTCAAAATAATAACGCCCCAGGCAAGTTACGTATTTTCTATTGTAGCACATTTAAAAAACCCTTAAAAATGAACTATTGTCTCTGTACAGTTATCTATTTGTATTTGTAATTTTGTATCCATAAAATTGTTAAAATTGTGTATATAAAGCCTAAATCCTTGTATAGACAAGTATTTGAACAGATATTGCAGATTATTTAGTATCCGTCAGTATTATAGATCTGTGCATACATATTTCACTAACAGAACCGTTTATACACATATCGAATATCTTACAATATGTTAAAATATCCAAATACCATACCAGTTATTATAATAACTGTTATAAATAACAGTTATTTTTCAGTAACTGTTATTGCAATAACAGTTATTAGAAAATAACCGTTTAGCTCATCTCTAGAGTCTGTGTTGCTCAAAAACCATAAAAAAAACTCTGCAAAACTGTGAAAAACTTTTAAAACTGTGAAATGTGTAAAGTTTAAAAAGGAACTTTTCATGTGAAATAACTGAAAACCATAAATTTGCTGAAATTCTAAATGTTATTTAAAAATTTATTGTTTCAAAATACAAAAAGGAGAGTGCGTTAACCAATGCAAAAAAGGTGATTTTTTTGTATATATGGATCATGTCCCTGCCGCTCTACATATATCCATTATAAAAAATTCAAGATTGGTATATTAAGAGGTTACCTCATTCGCTTACATTTTGGGAGATAAAAGAGACCTGCACGATTCAGGACCGTATTTAGTATAATTTTTCTTCCGTGAATTTTATTTTTTTTTTTATAAAAAGTTGTTTATATATATATATATATATATATATATATATATATATATATATATGGGTAGTTCTTCAAACGATGGAAGAAAATAGACTTAATTCCGGCCACATATTTTTTTCACGGATGAGCTTTGGAAAGTAGTTTTATTTCAAGGTGATGACATTTTGTACACTATTTGCAAGTGGCCAGTCAAAATATTAAAAATTATAAATTTTATGGCCATTATAAGAAAGTGACATCCAGGAAAGTGAAAAATGAGTAAAAAACTAAAATTAACAAAGGAAAATTTCTTATATTCATTTTTATTATTAAGCACAATTTATTAAACTATTAAACAATTTATTAACTTTTATTATTAAACAATTTTTATTATTTTTATCATTAAATTTTTAATTATTAATCAATTTATTATTTTTTTAATAGATATTATATATTATATTAGTAGTATATATATTAGTAGTTATATAGTGTATATTGTAAATATTAAAAAAAAAAAATTTTCAAAAAAAAAAAATTTTAAAAAAATTAAAAAAAAAACTAAATAAATAAAAAAGAAATTAGAATTTATTATTTATTAAAAAATATTCGAAGTAATTTCTACAGTTATAACATATTATATATTATATTAGTTGTATATAATATGTATCAGTAGTTATATTAATTATATAGTATATAGCTATTATACAAAAAAAAAGAAAATGGGAATTTATTTTTATTAAGAAATATACGGAGTCATTTATTCTACATTTACAGTATTTTAATGACATTTACTTAATTTATTTACATTATTTAAGTTAAATCCCCGTTTTCGGAGCTGCCAGGAGACTGAGAATTCTTCAATATTCTTTAAAAATCGGCTAAATAACGTTTTATAAAAAAAAAAAGACAGGTCCGCTATTCCAATACAGCATATTTACAACTCATACAACTAAAAACTTTCTTATATCCACAATATTTTTCACGAAAATGCTGACCAGGATCCTGAGAAATTGACTGGACCGAGTACGATCTCACTTACAATGTTAACTGAATTAATTGATACAACCTCAAATGAAATAAAACATGTACTTTATTTAATTTATTATATTTGAGTTAATTACTATGACAAACGATGATTTAATCGGAATATAATTTTTTTATATTTTTTAAGTGTTTTGGTTTGATAGGAGAATGATGCAAAGTTCGGGAGACAAAATTCAATAGAATATTTCTTAAAGAAATTATATAAAAATTCAAAAATTATTTATACAATAAAAAAGTACCAATATTATAGATTACTACTGCAGTGTAAATTTTTTTTTATACATTCAGGAAAAATAATATTATTTAGCTATGTTTTACTTTGGAGAGGAGACATACCATGGGACTGAGAATTTTACATTTTAAGTGTCATTTTTTATAAAAAATATATTTCGATGATATATTTCGGGTTATTTTGAGTGACCAGTTAGATGCAGTAATGGTTGACAGTTTCCATCTAGAAAAAATTTATTTTTCAAAATATTAATATACAAAATGCGTTGGGCCGTCCAAAATTCCATAGTTTGAAGAACTACCCATATATATATATATATATATATATATATATATATATATATATATATATATATATATATATATATATATATTTATAAAAATTGCTGTGCAAAATAAATTTAGATATTTAATAATTTTTATAATATTAAAAAATACAAATGAATCCATTCCATATTATTATTCTTACGTATGCCTTCTGATATATATATATATATATATATATATATATATATATATATATATATATATATATATATATATATATATATATATATGGCTAACAGCCGCTTCGCCACTCCCAAATGCCAGTGTTGACGGTCCTGGGCGTCGTCGATAGTTCCAGAAAATAAAAAGGGTAAATTATCGTAACAAATAAATACCCCTGTCGCAGCATCTGCATAACATAGCGAATTTCCAAATTTTGGGGACTGGCGGATCTCATCTAAGAACTGTACCTATTTAAAATAGTTTAGCTTTCTAAGAGTAAAAGAATTTTTAAAATCGGCTGGGTAATTAGTTTTGATATTTTTGGGACCCAAGAACCCGAACGGACTTTGTGCAGCATAGTTGTATCCATCTAAAATAATTTAGTTCTCTAACAGTGAAAAAATTTTCAAAATCGGTCGGTTAGTTTATTTTTTACAATAATGGAAACAGTAAACCCTGGCGGAAATCATACAACATAACCTTTATTCATCTAAAATAATTTTAGTAAAAAGTTTATCCTAACAGTAAAAAACGGGTCCTAGAGATCTCATATAACTTATGGTAGTCCGTAAGGTTCTTGTGGACATCATTTAATTACTTAATGAATTCAAATACTTTAACTTACTAACGGTAAAAAAATTTTCAAAATTTTCGACATTCGCTAAAAAAATCATTGAAAAATATTTGATATGTTTCGATCAATTAATGGTCAACATCAGCAAATAAAAGTTACTCAAATCGAAGAAAAGAATGAGTTATTTGTCCGTAGAAATTAAAATACAAATTCTGAAAACGAGCAAAGAAATATTGAAAAAACTAGATCGGCAAAACATTCTGACAAATAACACTACCCAACTAATACTCGCCAATTTGAATGAAACTTAACATACTTATTAAACAGCGAAAAATATTAAATATATATATATATATATATATATATATATATACGTGTTTTTTTTTTTTTTATTTCGGCTAAATACGCTTTTTAGGGGTAGAAAACACCATTCAACCTCTGTAGATGAAAACAGTTATAGCTAAATATTTTTGAAACGACATATTTTCTGAAAAAAGGGCTGAGTACCAAATTTGTAGAAATTAAAGCGATGCACTTGATAGTGACCCTGAAATCGATTTTCAAGGTCAGTTGAAAATGATTAGCCATTGCCGAACTTTGACGATATCCTGTACCTATAAGCAGTAATTTCATGTATTGACTCAATCTATCTTCAAAATTGATTTGTTGCGTTATTTTTCTAAAATAAAAAAAATAAAAACCTGACGAAACGGAAAAATAGGCGCAAATTTATAGAAAAAATTAGAAGAAAACATTTTTGTAAGTAATTTTAGAAGTAAAGTTAAGAAAAGATTTAATATCACTCCAATTGTAAGTTAAACATTAACTTTATGTTATATTAGAAATTTTCAAAATTTTTTAAAATTTTTATTGCTACTCTATAGTTATCATATTAGGAATTCAATTGAACATATGATTAACTATTATTTTTCCGATTGCGATTGAGCAAGTATTTTTCAAAATTACTTCTTGATCACTTATTTTCTATCTTGCATGTGAAATTCGTTCGAATATACTTTGAACCATTTAGGGATGAAAAGTAAACTACTCCTTTTGAAAAATATTAAATGATTTTCAAATGACTTTGGAAATTGACCTCAAGGTCATCTTCAAAGTCATCATCAAGTGCATCACTTTGAACTCTATAACTTTGGTCCTAAGCACTTTTTTCAGAAAATATATCGTACCATAATCCACTTCTATGTTGATTCCTGGTCTCTTTTCCTGCGTTTCTAATATTTATGTCAATAAAAAATGTGCTACCGTAGACAAGGATGAATAGGTACGCATTCAGACTTCACACCGTATTTTTTGTATTTATTTTATGAGTACCTAATCTTTAATATATTAAAAATTTACGCGAAGATGGTCACTTTATCAGCAGTATCCAAAAAAATTTAAAAATATCGGTGGTTTTTGAAAAATTAACAAAAATCGTATAATTTCTTCTCTATGAAAAATTGGGGTCAAAAGAGACGAGAAATGAGTAAATGGGGACAACCCGTAGGGTCGACCAAAATTGAAATTCTAATATAAAATAATTTCGAACTTTTTGTATTTATACATTAAAAAAAGAAATAATAGGTACTTGATGATTTTCTGTAAAAATAAACGTAGAATCTAAAATAAAGTTTATATACCCCTGTCGTTTACCTCTAAGTTTATATTCCTCCTATTCTTATTTTAGTTCAAAAAATAATTTTTCAAAAGACTAAGACATAATAATTAATAACAGTGAGATTCTACGTCCATTTTCAGACTTTTGTCTAATACAGACGTTACCTAGAATTTTTTTTATCTACAAAAACATCAGTCTACAGAATTTAATTTATTAATTAGGAAAATAATTCAAATATGTCTCACTAACAATAAATGTCTTAAATGAGTTTAAAAAATCAAAACGATACTGTTTATTAAATTGCGTAAAAGCTAGTAAATGCAATAACAGATACGATGAATTTATAAGGATTTTCTTGTACTACAAAATCTTAAAAATATGGGAACGCGTACTTTTTTTTCGTTAATTGTGTTTTATTTTTTTGCACAAAATTTTAAAAATACTTTATTTTCTTAAGAAAGGGAGGCAACTTTAGTCACAGATATGCCTATGAAAAGTTTTTGGTAATCCGGGAAAAACGAAAACACTTTTTAAAATTTTTTTATTGTTAAAATCGAAATGTTCTTTTAAAGAGGGTTAAAATTACCATATTTTATATTAAAATTTTGACACAATCACTCCCTAACTAACGAGCCTTACTTAATATTAGAAAATTGAGAAAAAACACGTCAATTAGATTTTTTTACACAGATTTTATTTGTTATATATTTCAAAAGGATATTTTAAAAATGTGTATGAATGGCTTTCATTAAATAAATTTCAATATATTTTCCATTTATTTTAACAGTGGAATGTCCTTATTAGTGGCTATACTTTCGGCTTGGAGCGAATTAGACGAAGATTTTCTTCTAAAACCAAATTTAATAATTAATTAAAAAAATAAAAAAAAATTTGTGGATTTCCTACCGTTCAAATATAATCTTTATTGTATGTAAAAATGTTATTACATTTTTTCAAAAAACTGTAAGTAAACTGTAAAATTTTCTTTACAAATATGTTAAAATAGAGAAATGTTTCCTTTTTAATTTATTTTTAACTCTTTTTAAATGATTCACTTTAAAATTTTTTAATATTTCTTAATCGAAATTTCATAAAAGAATGTGTCAAAATTTAAAAAAATTTTTCTTTGTTAAAAAAAAAAATTGAAGGTGCAAAATTATTTAATACTAGAATACTCTCTTTATACAATTCTAATCATAACTGTATTGTCAATTGGATAGAAAATTACGTAAAAATATTATTGTTTGAATATGATTTAACGTAATTTTTATACGACTGAAGCAAACTCTTATTAATTTTAGGAAGGTGTAAATATAATCTAAATTCTGATCATATCACATAAAAAGCTTCGCCGTGTTTTTTTATCTAAAAAAAAATGGAACAGAGATACATTATAAAAACATTTAACTGACAGAGAAATAGAATATAGCCGAATCGTTAAATTGGATTAAAAAAATCATGACACGCTACTTATAAAGCGGTTTTTTTCGAATTTAGCTCGCAAAAAATGAGATAGAAAAAAAAAGAATGCGAGTGCGAGTGAAATGGAGAACGACATATTTCCTAGTTTTTCTCGAAAAGTAAATAATTTAGAGCAACGGTATAAAAACATTTTTGATGCATTTTACCTTTTACTATGGCTTGGTGTAAAAAAAAATTTGAAAAATTGCTTAATTCTGGCAAAAAACTCATTTTGTTGACAAAAAATGCCCGGAAAACCTACTTCTGGGCATCCAGCATCCATGTCTGGCTAACGAACTCATCCAACGATTTGGAAAATCGAATTCGCACACAAAATTTCATAAGCATTAAACGTTTCGTTCGAGAGTTATCGCGCGGATACATATATATATATATATATATATATATATATATATATATATATATATATATATATATATATATATATATATATATATACATATATATATATATATATATATATACATATATATATATATATATATATTCTAGGGACCTCAAAACATATTTCTGATATGGTCCCGGGCTTAGGTTGCACCATGACACCTGGCGTAAAAGCTGAATTTCCAGTTTTGGAAATTCGCTAAGAGCATAACTGTCACCATGAAATGATATATTTTTCCTTTCCTGTTGTTACCAGGATGATTCTGCCAACATCCTAATATTAACCCGGCGTGTGTACACTATATTTTCAAGAACACGGTTTGTACACTGGGTCTTTCAGAGAGCGGTCATGTTTTCAGAGTTTTCTAGGATTCCAAAAAATCTCAAAAACTTCTGAGTTACTTTTTGGAGTGTCTACTACATGGCTCAGCAGTTTCCAGAGTCAAAAGTTTAAAACTGTTATTAATAAAAATCGACCAGTAGTCCAAAAAGCATGAAAAATAAAATTTTGTAAAAAAATTTCTAATTCTACAATGAAGGAATATTAAAACAAATGGATTTAGACTTTTATAGCTTATACTATGAGGTTTCAAATGAATATAATTTTTTTGGCATTGACTCCAAAAAGTTGAATTATTCAAACACCTGAAAATGGGGAATATTTACAGGCAAGTCATAATAAACGGAACAGTAATTTTGTGCCATATAATTATTTGGCACAAAATGAGTTTTTATTATTGAAAATATAAAAGAAATTAAATTATAATAGAAAAAACAGAAAAAGCAAGAAAGTAAAGAAAAAAATGGATCAAAATTTTGTTTTATATAAAAAAAAAAAAAAAATGAAAAAATAAAGTCGCGATTCCACTGCTGTGCACGTTATGCATGTCATCTAAGGTAGATCCATCAATGAATTGTAACTGTATACAGTAATTTATTTTAGGTTTAAAAAAACTGAAAAACTACGACAAAAATAAAAATAACACCATTCATTTTTTTTTTTTTATAATAATTTTCTGGCGTTTTTAACATCGAGGTTGTTACGCCATTATATCATAAAGACATGGTAAAGATCGATACAGTCTATGTTATAAAGTTTTTTTTTTTACTAAAAATATCACTTTTTCATTATAGCACTAATAACACATTCTGTTTTACACATAGTTATATAGATTACACATTTTGAGATAATTAATTACTTTTTCCGTAGTTGTCTTTTCGTCTGTTAAGATGCTCTCCAAGTTTTGCGGTAGATTTAGTTGACGGCGATATTGTTCGTACTGGATACAATTTGTAAGGATATGGTTAACGGTTAGTGGATAGCGACAGGAATTGCATATAGGACGAGGTGATTTGTTAATTAAATACTTATGGGTTAGAGATGTATGTCCTATACGTAACCTTGTTAATATTATTTCATTTTTCCTGTTTGAGGCAATTGGATGTTTTCTTTGTGCTGTAGTAGGTTTACATTGTAGTAATTTAGATCATGTAGACGTATTTTGCCATTGTTCGTCCCACTTGTTTTGTAATTTCTTTTTAATACTTATTCTTAAGTCTCCATCGTATATTTCACGTAGTATTATTCCATTTCTGGCTGCGTTTTTGGCGGCTAAGTCTGCTTTTTCGTTGTATTCAATTTCTGCATGCCCTGGTATCCACATGTATTTAATGGTTTTTTGATATTGAAAACTATTTAATCTAATTTCGTTGATTATATTATTTTTGGATTCTTTTTTTGAGGTTATGGCTTTAAGTACACTTAATGAGTCACTACAAACTATAAATTCATTATGATCAGATTTAGCGTCAATATATTTTAAAGCTTGGTTTATTGCAATAATTTCCGCGGTGTAATTGTTGTTAATGTTATTTAACTTGAATAAATGTTCTTCATTATTTATAATGAATGCGCTTCCAGAATTCTCTCCGTTAGATGATCCATCCGTAAAGATGAATACGGCGTTGTTGTAAGTGTTTTTGATCTGATAAAATTCATTTTTGTATAGTTGATTAGGTGTATTTGTTTTACTTAGTTTGGTTAAATCATCAATCATCTCTATATTTTCAGATATCCAATGTGGCTTTATGAGTTGAGGTCTGAATTTAAAAATATCATTGATAATATTATGTTGCATATCTATATTTTCAAATATTTGCTTTACTTGAAGTGCTACTGTTTTTGGATATTGTTGGGAGGTCATGAATTTGTGTTCGTAGCATATTTTAGTTATTTTCTGATAATTTATATGATCTTTATTTTTTCCTACTTTTGTTGCATAATTTAAGATTAGTAGTTGTCTTCTTATCTTAAGGGGTGGTTCGGCAGCTTCACATAATATACTATCAACTGGACTCGTTTTATAGGCCCCAATTGCAATTCTGCAGCTTTGATTATCTATACTATCTAGTCTTTTTAATGTACGATGTTTAGCTGTATTATATATAATAGATCCATAATCAATTATAGTTCTGATCAATGTTCTGTATAATCGAATTAGTATTAATCTATCTGACCCCCATTGTTTAGTAGCAATTGTTTTTATTACATTTAGTCTATTAATACATTTATTTTTTATATGATCAATATGAAAGTTCCACGATAATTTCGTATCCCAAACAAGTCCCAGATATTTTAGACGGTGTGTTCTTTCAATTGGTTCATTGTTGATTGTAAAGTTAAAAACATTTTGTTCGTTATGTTTCTTTGAAAAAATTATAAATTTAGTTTTTGTTGATGAAAATTTAGTTCCATTTCTATTTGACCATTTTTGTAAGTTTAATAGAGTTTTTTGTAGCGTATTTTGAATTAAACGGTTGTTTGAAGATCTAACATAAATTGCTATGTCATCTGCATATAAGCTAATCTTTGTCAGTTGATCAATACTATTCACAATGTCATTAATGGCTATGTTAAATAATAGCGTACTCAATACTGATCCTTGTGGGATCCCATTATTTATTGTTTTTATACTGGATGTCTTGTTATTAATTTTAACGCTTATTTTACGATCACTAAGAAAATTTTCAATATAGAGCGGTAAGTTTTGTTCGAATCCCCATATTTCTAGTTGTTTTAATATTTTCCTTCTCCAGATCGTATCATACGCCTTTTCCATGTCTAAGAAAATGGCAATAAGTTGTTCGTTACATATAAAAGCGTGTTTAATTTCTGTGTCCATTATCACCAAACTGTCTAGTGTTGATCTGTTCGGATAGAAGCCATTTTGAAAATTGGTAATTAGGGCCTTCGATTCTAGACACCACATTAGTCGTCTTGCTACCATTTTCTCTAAAATTTTGCCAAGATTGTCTGTTAATGAGATGGGTCTGTAATTTTCGATTAGAAATTTAGATTTTTGTGGTTTAATTACGGGTACGATTTGAGCTATTTTCCATTCTTCTGGTATGCTATGATTATTCCAAATATAGTTGTATAAGGACAGTAAATATATTTTTGCATTTTTGTGTAGGTTTTGTATCATCTTGTTGTGAATTAAATCAGGGCCTGTCGCAGTGTTTGTTTTTAAACAGCTTAGTGTGTCGTTTAATTCTTCAATTGTGAAGGGTTGATTATAGAGCTGGTTGGTACTTGTTTTTTGAAAGTTTATTGGGATATTTTCTTGTTCAACTTTGAATCTGTTAAAGTCTTCGCTATAATTTATGTTGTTTCCTATCTTTTGATAGTATTCCACAAATTTATTAGAAATAATTTCATCATCTGTTATAATATCATTGTTAATCTTAATTGCATTAATGCTTGTATAATTAAATTTGTTATCTATTTTTTTAATTTGATCCCATAGTTTTTTTTGAGGTGTATCGCTGTTGATGGTTTCTAAAAATTGGAGCCATGATTCTTTTTTCTTTTCATTTATTATTCTTCGAGCGGTAGCTCGTAGTTTCTTAAATTGTATAAGATCCTCTATATTTTTGGATCTCATATAGATTTTTAGGGCTCGTTTTCTTGCTTTTATTGCGTTTGCAATTTGACTACACCACCAAGGTACTTTGTATTTAAAATTTTTATAGTGTATTATTGGAATACTTTTTTCGGCTGCATTGTTTATAACGTCTATTAAATATTAAATATTAAATATATTTATATTTCGTGTTTAAGTCTTCTAAGTTATTTTCAGGTTGTATATTCGTTAATTCTTGATAGATGTTCCAATTAGCTTCTTTAATTTTCCAAATTTTGCATTCTTCCTTAGTGTTTTCTGTTTCATTTAACATTATTTTTAGGGGAAAATGGTCACTGAAACATAGATCGTGATGCGTTTCCTAAGAGAGTTTTGTAGCGAGGTTGGCTGTACAAAATGTTAAGTCTATTATTGATGTATTTCCTGTTGCGATATTTAAATGTGTGGGTTCACCAGAGTTTAGGATAACCATTTCGTCATTATTATGTAAAAAATTTTCTATGATTTTTCCTCTTGGGTTAGTGTAATTACTTCCCCATAAAGTATTGTGTCCATTTACATCAGCCATAATTAAAAATGGTTTAGGTAGTTGTTGTACTAGATTTTGTAGTTTTGTAGTATTGATTAACTCATGATGAGATAAGTATAATGAGCAAGTTGTAATGAAACTTGAGTTAAGTTTAACTTTTACTGCTATTGCTTGTAATTCTGTGTTAATGGCAATTTGCTCAGAATAAATATTGTTTTTTACGAATAATGCAACTCCATCAGATGCGATATTATTTAGTATGTAATCTTTTCTATAGCATTCATAGTTTTTGAATTTGCATATGGTATCTGGTTTTAATCTAGTTTCTTGAATTCCAATTACTATAGGGTCAAATTTAGATATTAAATGAGTTAATTCATTTCGTTTGGATAAAACTCCATTGGGGTTCCACTGTAATATGATTTGATTTTTATTAGTGTTAGTATTCATTATCAGATGAATGGATTTCTATATTTTGGTTATCAGAAATTATAATATTTTTTATTTTGGTGAATCTACTTTTGATTGCTGCATTTTCTAGAGTAGGGTAAAGGTGATCCAAAAGATGATATACTTGTAAAATATTATTATTAGAATATTGTTTTGTTATTGACAGAATTTCATCATTTGATTTCTTCTTTGTATCTTTTATGTATTGTTTTAATTTGTCGTAATCAAAAATATATTCGTCTTGATGAGTATCCAAGATTGTTTTTGTTGGGGATAACATTTCTTCGATTGGCATTTTCGTATTTGTATATTTTAACATTGACGTTTGTTGTTGTTTATAATCATCTGCTTTTCTAATATCGGTATCTAATATAATTCTTTTCAAATCTAATTTATTTGAATTTTCTGTTGTATCCGTTGAGCCTGTTGAAGTTCTTGATCGTTTTATCTTGCGTTTTCTGTTGTCTTGATTTGCATTTTTTTCGGAGCGTTCTTTGTTTATTTCAATGGATGTAGCATTTGGATCTTCATCACTAATAAAGTCAGATGATTCTTCTTTATCTAGTTCTTCTTCAATATATTCGGTTTCTATCATTTGTATTTCTTCACTTGTTTCTGATTTAGATGTACTTGGTATATTTTCTTCGGAGTAATTGATACATTTTTCGTTCATGATAGACATGTTCGATGTTGATTCTTTATGTTGTAATTCGGTAGTCATTGTAAGATTACCTTCATCATTAGCATTTTCTTCAATGGTGAGTGGACAATTAATTATTTTGTGGCCTATGTTATGACATCTGAAGCATTTTTCTTGAGCAAAATCAATAAAAAATCTGTAATCGTCATCTTCATAGTTGATTAAGAAAGATGCTGGTAGTATGCTTTCTTCAGTAATGTCGGCGTAAACTTGTCGATTGAAACTCGATATGTCTCTAAATTTATCGATATTCATGCCGGCATTCATGAACGTTATGTTGGAGGCCAATTTAAGTTTTAAACCATTGATAAGAGCAGTTTTTATTTCGCTATGTGGGACAATTGGGCTGCCCCCAGATATAATAATACGTTTTGCTGTTGATATTAGTCGCCTTATTGGTATATTTTGTTTGCAAACTACTATGTGGTCATATTTGTTTATTACTTCATCCACTGTTTGTTTCGAGTTAAGAGGAACACTGATACGATTGTGAGAAATTCTTTCTCTGAATAATATTTTTTCTGGTCCTATTAGATTTCCTAATACAGTAATATATTCTTTAATTGGGATCCCTGGGAATGGGGATAAAATAATTGCTTGTTCTTTCTTAGGAAAAATTGGGCCATACTGTTTTGAGATGCTATTTCTGCAAAAGTTTTTGGTGTTCCACTGCTTGTTGGTAACATGTTTTGTGCGAAGATGTTGACAGGTTTGACTGTAGTTGATGTTTTAATTTGACTGTTTTGAGTTTGTTGTTGTATTTTATTTGACATATTAGATTTAGCTTGAGGATTAGTTGATTTTTGATTAGTTGTATTTATACTATTTAAATTATCCATTTTAGTGTGAACAGTAATAATTATATGATAGTATATTGTGCAATAAGTGCGGGAAATTGTCGATTGCCCACGAAAGCGAAGTTGAGCGCACGAACGTAGTGAGTGCGCTCATTCGCTTGAGTAGGGCAATCGACAATCCCGCACGAGTTGCACATACTATTTTTTATTACGAATTTCACATACTTTTTTCTATTATTATCATTATTTTTGACATTTATATTACTTTTTAAAATAATATTTTTGAGTGTTCGTCTTTTTTTTCTGAATTAATTATCGTTTAAATTACTTTGTTGGTGGTTTCTATAGAAATAATTATGAAATAATTATTAAATGAAAAATTAAGAGGCAGCTTTGCGTGTTTTATTGTCAATTTGCGTGTGGAAAGTTACTTTCGACACTCAAAAAAGTATGCGGGAAGAGTACAGTTGGCAAACAGCCATTTTGCGTACAGAAATATGTGCGCCAAGTTAGTACTTCTCCCGCATGAGTAATAAAAAATATTTTAATTAATGCCCACTACTGCTTGTATTTGCAGTAGCGAGCTGTGTTTTTTTTATATCACTTGTTTATTTAAATTAATTGGTGTTTTCAAAAAATTATATAACAGATATGTGTAATAATTAAAAACACTCGCACAACAATTACACGTCTGCACTAGTCAATATCCTAATCCAATCTCCGCATTCATTTACCTTCGAAAATACTGACGCCGTGTGTACACTGACCCTTTCAGGGAACGAATGAAACTTTCACTCGCTCACATCAGCAAGTCAGTCGCCAGACCCGGGCATCCATTGGACCTTGAGTCCCCACTACTAACTAGATTTTTTACGGAGGGTAGCCAAAGCCTGCGCTTTATTCATGAGAGAGAAATTTGAGTCTTAAATTTCGACTGTTCCTTTAAAGACCCAGTGTACACACGCCGGGTTGATAAATTATAATTAATTTTATCCACGGAAATCTGTGAGCTTTATCCGTCGGTACATTACTCTTCCTGCTGAACGAAAAATCCTGGCAATCTTTAAAAAAAGACCTGCTGAAGGGAAAAATTTTCCAGAAAACCCTACCGTATGACAATACTAAACAATTACATGTCATTGTTACAAAAATAATATATATATATATATATATATATATATATATATATATATATATATATATATATATATCTATATATATATATATATATATATATATATATATATATATATATATATATATATATATATATATATATATATATATGAGAAATTAAATAATCAAAACTTGATTTATTTAATTATTTTTATTTAAATTGCTTTTTGACAAAAAAAAATTAATACGCAGGTTTTTAATATTGAAAAATAACAACTGAACTAAACAAAAAACAACTAACAATAGTACATTACTTAGATACTGATAGAAGGCTCTCAATTTTTAAATTTTAAAAATAATTTATTCCAACACTCATGCTAAATTGAAGTCTTCTTAAAATTAATAAACTTAATATATTTTTGTACGAAACGTTTACAAATTTACTATGTAAACTGATTGATTCAAACTTGGCATTAACTAAAAAAAAATTTACTGTTTAAAGGACATTCCAATTTTATCCCTTAAAAATGTGAATCTGTCTGTAGACGAAGCTTTGGTAAATATATCGACATATTGATTTTTGCTGCATACATAGTTTGAATCAATCATCTTATTATAATATTTTTCTTTTATAAAATGGTACTTAATCTCAATATGCTTGCACCTGTCTGATCCACATTGCTTCTTTTGTAGCAGCACAAGCAGCCATAAATTCTGCTTCAGTAGAGGACAGAGCAACAGTTTGCTATTTTTGACTGGACCAAGTGACTGCAGCACCATTTTTGACAAAAACATAGCCTGTTATAAATCGTCTCGTATCAGGATTATTTGCATAATTAGCATCACTGTACCCAGTTACTATAGACGTCTCTGAAGTTGTACAATAACGTAGCCCATAGTTTTTAGTTTCCTTCAAATATTTGAATATTTTCTTGACAGCATTCCAGTGAGGTTGTTTATAACAATTAAGAAACCTACTCACTAAACTTACGGAAAACATTATATCTGGTCGACTTACTGTAGCTAAATGCATAAGTGAACCAACTGCTTCACAATACGGTATATTTTCCTCAGGTAAACCATCTCCTTTTTCTAGTTTGGTATGAAGATCTGCTGGAACGGTGTTTGGATTAGCGTTATTCATATTGAAATTTATTAACAGCTGTTCAATATATTTAGACTGATGAATAAAAATAAACTGATCAGATTTTTCTATCTGCATACCGACGAAGTTACTAACAGCGAATGTTTTACTTCAAAGATTGTTTGCAAATCATTTATAAAATCATTTAATACTGATTTATTTTTGGAGGAGTCCGTCGTCCACATATATGCAAAGATAACATTTTTCTCCATTGATATTTCCAACGTACACACATTGGTCCGCGTTACTTTTTATGAAACCAAATTTCTTCAGAACTGTGTCGAATTTAGAGTTCCAACACCTGGGAGCTTGTTTTAGTCCATACAATGACTTTTTTAGTTTGCATACAGAGTTTTCTTCACAGAGTAAACCTTCTGGTGGTGACATATATATATATATATATATATATATATATATATATATATATATATATATATATATATATATATATATATATGAAGGGTCAGGGGGAAAAAGGGTTCAAGTCACTTTAACCAGGGATCTGCTTTCAAGGGATCAATAAAACTTAAGGAAACGTTATAAACATTGTGTTGTTTATTTGAGAAACAGTTGTAAGCCAAGTCAGCAACAGTATATAAAAGTTGTGGACTTGACCTAGAGACCTCGTTGGAGAACGATTTATTATATAAGCAGCTGTAACAATTGCTTCAGCCCAATAACATTTAGGTAATTTTGCATTTAGTAGCATGCACTTTGCTCTTTCCACTAGAGTTCGATTCATTCCGCTGTCATAGAGTTGTTCCGCTGTTCCATTCTGCTCGGGCGTATAAGGTGTGGTTGTCTGATGTACAATTCCTGAATCTTTTAAAAATTTTGAAAAATCTTTGTTCATATATTCAAGACCATTGTCAGATCGTAATGCTTCTATACGTCAATTTAACTGATTTTCTACTTGATTTTTAAATTCCGTAAATTTTTCCAGAACATTAGATTTATTGTGAATAGGATACACAAAAATTTTCTTTGAATAATCATCTAAAAACGTGACAAAATACTGTGCACCTCCGAGAGATTTTATTTCCATTGGTCCACATACATCTGAGTGTACCACTTCAAGCAATCCTGTCGACCGTGTATTTTCACTCTTAAAGGGAAATCGTTGAAGTTTACCTTCCTGACAAGTCAGACATGTTAAATTTTCTTTCTTTTTAATCAGAGTTACACCAATAGTATTTTCTGTCAGTTTCTCCACACTTGAAAAATTCAAGTAGCCCATGCGTTGATGCCACAAGTAAGTATCGTTTTCATTAACATCAGACATGCATGCATAACCACTAGGTATGTCTAATCGGTACATGTTGTTAATTAAACTTGCTGTGGCTATTATTTCATTTTTATTATTTAAAATGACACAGCCTTTATTGTTGAAACTTACTTGACCACCGTTCTTAATTATTTGACTCACTGACAATAAATTGATTGCAAGTTCAGGTACATATAAAGCATTTCTAAATAGAATTTTGTTTTCTTGACCTTTTCCATTGTATACATTTAAGATTATTTGACCAGATTTTTCCACTGATAAAGTTTTATTATTTGCAACTTTTACGTTTTTAATCAATGGTGTAATTGCTTCCTGAAGTAGATCATTATGTTTAGTCATATGGAGAGAATGAGAAAATGAGTACTTCAAGGTAAGTGCGGATTATAAAGAACATAAGAAGTTAATAAAATCAGAATTTTGGCCGGAAGGAGTAGTGTCTCGACGTTTCAATTTTTTTCTCACCAAAAAATCAGCTAGTTTTACCGACAACTAAGATTTTTACAAAACAACAAAAAAGCCATAAACATGGCTTGTTATTGTAGGAATAGAAAAGATGGAATGGTAATAAAACAGATTATTTTAAAGGAAGAAAAAATGAAAAAGTTTGTAGTTCTGAGTGCTAATATTCAAGGCTTAGCTGAATACAAGTTAAGCGAGTTAAAGGTTGAATTAGTAAAGTACAAACCCGATATTATGTGTGTTTGTGAGCACTGGAAAAGTAATGAGGAAGTACAATATACAAAATTAAATGGATATAAACTAAAGTCATACTTTTGTAGGACGACATATGATCGAGGAGGTGTATGTATATTTGTCAAAAATGGTATTCAATGTACAATAATAAATTTAAGTTCATACTGTACGGAAAGAGTACTTGAGGTATGTGCTATTGAATTTAGTAATTTAGCTCTCAAGGTATCATTTTATATTATTTCAATATACAGATCTCCAAACTTGGATTTTAACATTTTTATTGATAAGCTAAATTCTGTTCTAGATTTTCTGTATAATATAAGAAAACCTATCATATTAGCTGGGGATTTCAATGTGTATTTTCACTCTTGTAACAGAGAGAAGATAATTTTGCTGGATCTTATGGCAACTTACAATCTTTTTCCAACAATATTAGAAAACACTCGTACATCAATCTGATCTACAACTGTAGATAATATATTCGTTCAGTTTACAGATTATGAAAAATCTATTGTGATAAGAAATACATTATCAGATCATGATTTTGTTATGTTACAGAGTAGTTATTGTATAGATGAAAATAAAAAAATCAGTATTTATAAACGAGTATTTTCACAAGAAAATAAACAATACTGTAAGTATCTATTGGAAAAAGAAAACTGGGAAGTTATCTACTCTCTGGATAATCATGTCGAATTCAAATTTCAGTATTTTATAAATACATTGAAATATGTGTTAGATGTAACATATGCACGTTATAGATGTAACATATGCATGTTATAGATGTAACATAGACGCAAAAAAAATTTTTTTGCTCATTTATGTTGTTAATTAATGCATACTGTGTGAGTTTTTGAGAGTTGCCATTTTTATTACAGCCAAACCGTTGATTTCATCG
This sequence comes from Brachynemurus nebulosus, assembly GCA_035578155.1. Taxonomy (NCBI): domain Eukaryota; kingdom Metazoa; phylum Arthropoda; class Insecta; order Neuroptera; family Myrmeleontidae; genus Brachynemurus; species Brachynemurus nebulosus. The sequence goes on along the minus strand of JAPWDM010000001.1, from coordinate 66,943,414 downwards.
AAAAATTGCTATAGTCAGGAGCTTTATAGCTTTTATGGTTTTCGAGCTATGATACAAACTTATAGATTTTTAAATGGGACTATATATATTAATTTTTCAATAAAACTGATCTAATGCATTAATTAACAACATAAATGAGCAAAAAAATTTTTTTTACCCAAGTTTAATTTTTTAATTTTTCTTTAATTTATCAGTTAGGCGGTAAAAATATGCATATGTACTTGGGGCTACTTCAACCGATAGTGTTTTCCTTGCTTACATTTCCATTACATCCAAGAAAATAACCTTTTCCAGTACAATTTCTGTCATAAAAATTTGGTTGTAATAGAAATGGCAACTCTCCAAAAACTCACATGGTATATATATATATATATATATATATATATATATATATATATATATATATATATATATATATATATATCATGGGGAGTTCAGTTAAATTAGAACGTACGTATGTATCGTATGTACAGTGGACCACCTCAACAAGAAACATCTCCCTCTTTCTCTATGTATATATATATATATATATATATATATATATATATATATATATATATATATATATATATATATATATATATATATATATATATATATATATATATATATATATATATATATATATATATATATATAATATGTATATATATAGAGAGAGAGATGTTTCTTGTTGAGATGGTCCACTGTATGTCCATCTTCGTCCTTTTCCCCTTGGCAGCTGGCCCCCGCAACGTCTAAGATCTCTAATTGTAAGATCTAAATTTAGCGCTATCTATTCAAAATTAACTTAAACAAAATATGCGCGCTTGCGTTATAAAAAAAATATATGTATGTATAAAAAAAAATTACACGTGGCCACATGTTTAAAATTTTTTGGTTATATACGTGTAGGTTATGTATGCAGTATAAATAATGAAAATAAAGTATGAAAAGAAGTTTTTTCCGATTTTCTACCTAATAGAAATTAAATAAGTGTTAAAAAAGAATTTATAATATATTTTTAAAATAAATTATTTGCTTTTTGTACTTGAGTATTAATCATCAAAATACGTAGGTAAGTTATAATGAAATTTCTTATGTTTATTTTCATTTAAATTAATAATTAAGAATTTTTATTTTCATAATTTTTATTTAAAATAATGCATGTTAAGAATTGTATAAAATAATTTAATCCATATTAATTATTAAAAATTTAATTTAAAAATCACGGTTTTCATGATTGCCTAACTGTCCGTTTGACCTTGCACAGGTCAAAATTTGAACGCCACTTCTATTATCGCAAAATATTATTTTATTGTATTTAGAGCAATTTCTGTTTGATATTAACAAAATTTATTACATTATTAAGTTATTATTTAACCAAATTCTTCGGTGGTGCCGGATTTACCACTGTGGAAGCTCCGGGGCGGGTGGGCGGTCTCCCAAGTACTTGACATGTTGAAACCCTTTAGTATTTTTGTGAATGCCCGCGCTTGTAATTTAATATAATTATGAATTACGTTTCTAATATCTAATAAATATTCTGTTTCAGATGCATATTTCGGATATCCGAAAATGTATTGTGAGCAAGAATCCAAAGAGTGGCTGAAAATTTCACTGTTTTCCACATTGTTTCGACAGGTAATTATAACAGTTAATAAATAAAGCCAGTTATTATACTAGGTATATTATAGTCAATTATTGTATTTTAGATGTAAAAAATGGTTGACTTTATTCAAAATCGAAGATCTATGCTGTGTATTTGTTCGGAAAAGGTACTCTTTCATCAACTTCACTTCTCCGTGTCCAAATTCATCGCTACCCGGTATTTCTATTTGAAGCACTGGAGAAATAAAATTGAAGTAGCCAAGTTTAGAATTAATATAAAAATAATGACTCATATTAATTTCAATAAATCATAGAAGATTGTAAAGCAACTTAACAACTTCTACTGTGGTATTAAAAGAAATCAAACATTAGAATGTTTGTTCTGAATCCTTTTTAACTATTAACGTTTAATAATATTGTTAAAAACACAATTAGCTAATAAGTCAATATGTTGTACAAATTTTGTTCCAACTGCAGTGGCGTAGCTAGACGTGGGCGGTATGGACCCACCCCCACGACCTCTCACTTATAGGGGCCTCGCGAGTGGCTGTTTTTCGTTTTTTTTTTTTTGCTCGTCGCCTAATTTTTAAGACAGAAATTTTAAAAAGGAAATTAAAGGAGAACAGAAATTTTAAAAAGGAAATACCGAACCGTAACCGTAACTGAAAACCGGTAAAACCGATTGATTTTGCCGGAAAGTAACCGTTAACTGGAGCAAAATTATTTTTTTTTAAAAACCGTTAACCGAAACGAAACTGTTATCTTCTTCGTTCCGGTTCATAGTTGAAATTCAATATTTAATTTTATTCTATAATAACCAGTAACCAATAAACTTTTCTAACGTTCGTACATATGGTCGTTAAAATATATTTTTTGTTTTATTTTATTTATTTATTTTTTACTGTATCATCTCAATATTAATTGTAATTAACAGATATATATTATCTGCGTTCGACGATATTTATTTTCTAGATTAGATAGGAAAGGAACAGGCTACTGAATTAGAAATGAAAATTTATATTCCTAGGTTTTCTAATTTCGGAGTGTCGAAAGAGCTTTCTCAGGCCTAAAGTAAATACCTACTAAGGAAAAATGGTGTTTCGATAAATTCAAGCATTATGAAAAATATTAAGATTGCGTTTTTCAAACGTTGATTTATGTTTTATAAAGGTAATTTCTATAAAATAGATAATATATTCACAACTCGGAAAAAAAACTTTTTTTAAAACCGAAACCAAAAATCGAAAACTGACCGTAATCGACACCGCTATTCTTTTTTGCGTTGAACCGGAACTGAACCGGAACGAAAAAAAATTTCGGTTCGAAGCCCTGCTTTTAAATTATATATATTGAAATACTCTGCGATATTCATATTTTAGTAGCGTATATCTAATTTTCATACCTTGAGATACTCATTGATAATTTTAAGAATACTTTATTTTATGAGACATTTTGAGTTCACAGGGCTCTGTAGAATATTACCGAACTCGCGTTAATTTGTTTCGGATTTTTAATAATATTAGGGCGAAAGTTCAAATCCGTGCAGTCGTCTATTTTGGGTCTTTTTGAGTCCCCAGAACCCTAGAGGGCAGTTTTAAAATGTTCATTTTTCTCAGAATCTCCGTACAATTTGAGCAAAAAATTTAGTCAAAATCCGTCCAGCCAATTATTTTGAGTTCGTTTAGGGATCTTAGGACCTTAAGGATCAATTATATTGTGACATTTATTTCTTTCAAAATCAGTAGTATTTGCACAAAATTTGGTAATGATACATCCAGTCGTTTACTTTAAGCGTTTTTTGAAGTCCTACGGTCTTGTGGGGTAACTTTGACTTAATTCTGATATTTTTCTTTCAATTCTTATGCCAATTTTACCTATAGTTTTCTTTCACCATTTTTTTGATATATACTACGGTTTTCTTGAAACCATTGGGAAAGGATAAATATAGTCCATATTTCATTTTTATTTAAATATAATATTACTCCAGAACTATACTATTAACTTTAGCTCTAATTCTTGTTTTGTGATTGCTTCTTTAGTACCGGATCAAATTTTGTCTGTTTCGCTTAAAGATATTCTCATTATGTATCTGAAAACTCATTTTTTGTAATAAGTTAAAAACAGTAACAGCCTTAAACTTACATTTTTGTTTGTTTTTTGTTTTTTTGTTGGTTAAATAGGATTAATGATTTACAGAACCAATAAGTAATAGCAGATAATTAACTAATTTAAATAAATTTAGATCAGAAAAATTCAAATGACAGATACCAGTAAAAACAAACAGTATCTACAAATAAATATTTTCATAGTAATCACTGCTAGGGTAAAAGCCCCCTTTGTGGAACAGTATCTAATTATGAACATTTGCATATTAATGAAGTTATTTCTGAAAGAAACGTCTGATAACAAAAATTATTATTAATAGAATGATTGTTTTTCAATTTAAATTCACCTCGCATTTAAAGTTTCCTTACTTAATTAAAGAAATAAATATGTAAATGTCAAAACTGTTTCAGTAATAGATACCGTTCCACAAAGGGGGTTTTTACCCTATTTAATTTTTAAAATTACAAAAATTATTTTTTCAAATGCTTAGTAACAATTTAAAAATTGTATAATTTTTTGATAAATTGGCCACAGACTGCTGTGTACAGGAATAAAAAATTGATATTTTACGATTTTTCGTAAATTTCGACGGTTAGACAAAAAATTTTGCAAAACCCTTTTTTAGCGAGCGCCTACGACCCAATAGGCACCTACATGCCAAATTTCAAGTTTGTAGGTATTGTAGTTTTGGAGAATTCTAGCTAGGTGAGTGAGTGGTATTTCTCCTTTATATATATAGATAAAATTAATATTAGAACAAGAAGAACATTACTACTAACTTATCTCGCTATGAAATGACAGGGGACTGTTGGTCAGGGGACTGATATTTTACATAGAAAGTTTGCTAGCATAAAATCATTTCAAATCTATTCAATTTTCAGGGCTAGGTGTGATAATATATTCGCTAAGTAATTATTTTATAAATTTATTGTAGCTTAATCACTTAGAACAATAGAAAAATTTTTTAGCAGGGGACTGTTACAACTAGTGGCCCAAACGTGTGGTATACTTCTAAATGCAGCGGTGACAGTGAATATATATATATATGTATATATATATATATATATATATATATATATATATATATATATATATATATACATATATATATATATATATATATATATATATATATATATATATATATATATATATATATATATATAATGAAAATAAGAATAAGTAAGCTATGGGACAATTAAGATCCTTACTTTACCATCCATGAGCAGTTGCTGCATTAAATAAAGCAGACCATGTGGTACAAACTGAAGAATGGGAGGTAGAAGAAGGACTATCACATAATCCATAATCCAGGAATATCAGATTAATCATAAGGTAAATTATTTCGCTATTAACTTACGAAATTTAAAACTGAAAAAGCGTGTATTCATGGAATTAGGCGTGGACATTACTTTTTTCACCAGACGACGCCGATCGATTTTATTCGTTTTATTTCGAAGTAAACTGAGTTTATTGGAGGGAATACCATAAAATATAAAGTTTTCATTTTGAATATATTTTATAATATTTGAAACCTGAAACGGCGAAAAAAGGGAAAAATTGAAATGTAAGTTTCGCCCAGCCGCCATTTTACTAATTTTCGAATTTTTAGTCATGTTATTCATATTATAATGTCCAATAAATATTACATATTTCATTAATAAATTAAAAAAAATTATTTATGGGTAATTTTTGCGAGAGCTCCAATTCACGCCAAATAGACATCTCTTTTTACAGTTGCATTGGAACAAGTTTAATAAAATTCCATGACATTTTTTAATAAAAAATTTGTTGTGATTTCAAATGTCTAGTAAATATGTGGCGAACATCCCGACTACTTTATTTACGTCCTTATATGAAGAAAATTCTAGAGAAATACTTAGTTTTAGGTCGCTAAATGAAAATCCTCCGCTAGTATAATTACATTTTTTTAACTCCTTCAAGAAATAAGTAGTTATTCCTGGGGAAATTAAACAGAATCATTTCTAAAGAGACGTAACATTTTAGTTCTGTTGCCTATGATTCTAGGAATATATTTTTGAATTTATCATTCAATATAATAGGTTCCTTCTTAGAAAAAGTTATCCTTTAGTTAGGACTAAATAATAACAACTTCATGAGGAGGTTTTTATAAGGTTTACAGATGACTGGAATTAAATATAATTTGAATTTCATCATTGAGTATAGCAAGATAAGCATAAGGAAATGGCCCCCATAGCCGATATCTATAGTAATATATGTAGTAACATTGGTACTCCAAGTGACTACCAAATATAGGGTCATTGACCCTTGATCTTGAGTTGTCCTTTAGATATTAACAAAAATATGTGTGAATGCTGTAATTTTTCAAATTCGATTTTCCCAGAAACTAACACCTAGGAAAACAAAACCAACGCCAAAATTTGGGACTGTATTATATATTTTTTTGACATTTTTCCCTTATTTCAAAATAATATACATACATACATACATATATATATATATATATATATATATATATATATATATATATATATATATATATATATATATATATATATATATATATATATTATTTTGAAAAATGTGTCCCAAATATTGCCTAAATTTTGGCGTTATAAATATATATATATATATATATATATATATATATATATATATATATATATATATATATATATATATATGCGGTTTGTAAAAAATGGCCATTAAAATGCATAATGTGAATCAAAATCACGAGACAGTAAGAAACTTAAACAATTACTATAATAACTTTCTTTGATAAAAATACTTTTTAACGGCTTTTAAGCATTTAATCAATACATTGCATAAGAACATAAGTTATTGCATCATTTAATTTTGTTAAAGATTTATTTTTCAAAATTTTCATAATATTATAAAATTGAAATAAAATGTTTCTACATGTAAATTAATGCTTTATCTTCTAAGCAACTTCTAAGGAAATTTTTAAGTTTTGAGCGGTGTTGAGTGATGTTTTTTCGTTGAAACTTTTTTTTATGCGGTCCCGACCAACCGTATATATATATATATATATATATATATATATATATATATATATATATATATATATATATATATATATATATATATATATATATATATAAATTTTAGTGAAGGTTATTTTCGGTTTCTCGAGGCTTTAAAACAAATTTCTGTCATAGTCCTGGGCTCAGGTCTTTCCATGGCACCTGTTTCGAGAATGGAAATTCAGTTAAAAGGGATCACCTATATTAAACACAATGGATGGTTCCTTATAATATTTTGTAAAGAGCAGAGAAAGTAGTAAATGAAATGTCTTAAAATGTCGGGCACAATATTTTTTTGAAAGACAAGTAAATCATTTTACCTGTTCTTAATTAAATTAATACACCTTTTCAAATTGCAGATATAACATTTGCACATAACGCGTGATAGGTTTCTTTAACCTTTGTATTAGATTATATATGTCACACACATACAGTGTAAAACAGTGATAATGGATATCATATGTGCGTCGTCGCTGTTCACATCGATCGCGATTAGTTGTTTTGCTGTTACGTAGGTATGTATATTATGTTTGTACTAAAATATAGTAAAAAATACCGCATTTCTTTTAAGAGTACCTTTTGTTAATAAAGCGTCGGAAAATTCTAACATGTAATCAAGACGTTAATTTAATTACTCGCAATTATACCGGCCTAAATTAAATAACATATTGATAATGATGAAAAAAGTTTTCAACGGAGCCTAAGTTAACTTTAAATTCATGATGTTATATTTTAAAAATGTATTAAAATTTAGTGAACTCTAGCTGTTTAAAGTTTTAAAACATATATTTTTTTAATAACAATTAATTAATACCTAATTGTTGTTCGTTAAAAGTTACGTCCAAGGTAAGTAAATTAGGATAATAAAAATATATATAATAATAAATATAAATCAATATAAATTTAATATATACTAGATACCTATTTAATTTTTAACTTTCATCACATATACACACACGCATGCATGCAATATATATATATATATATATATATATATATATATATATATGTATACTGGTGTCCCGTTTGGATGTATATATACGGTTCACATGTTAATTGATAACACTAAATTCCCATAAGGAAAAAGTCATGTCACAAGAGTGCTTTGAACAAACTAATAATACCAATTTAATATTGCAACTACTGTTACTATCGCTTTAACAGCAATAATGCAGTAAAATAAAGAAATTAATGTCGCAAATTTCAAGCAATTCATATTTTCAGATAAATATTTGTGTCATTTTTTGTAAACTCAAAAGGCATCTTTTAATTTTTTTGGAAATAAATATTAAAATAATAATAAAAATACGGAAAGAATACTCTGTTGAAGAAATAGTGCAGATAGTGCAGATAATTGGGTGGGAAAGAATTATTTTATAAAGGAAAATTTCCAAAAATACAAATACGTTTATCCAAAGCACTCTTGTGACTTAACTTTTTCCTTATGAGAATCCAATGTTATCAATTGACATGTAAATCCTATGTATACATCCGGCCGGGACACCCGGTATATATATATATATATATATATATATATATATATATATATATATATATATTTATTTATTTATTTTGTATTGTATAAATGCTACAGATTTATTAAATATTGTATAATATCTACATCTATATTCAGGAGGGGATATTTTCTAACGGCGAGTACGTAATTACATAAGTTTAAAATATGCCCTACAACCGAGTTACGTACTATGCTTTATGTACAACTAACATGAAATTATATAATATGAATTTGGTACAAATATAAATACATTAAAATTATGTATAGGGTCTGAAATTTATTAAAAACAAATGCCAACATTCAGTTTTTAGGCAGAAAATTTATATAAGTTTACTAGTACCGTTTAGGCTGCAGGCTGCGCCACAGAAACAGACATAGGATACATACATACATATTTCTTAAGCACATTACCCTCTTTCTGGTACAGTCGGGTAATAAATATTAACGTCCATTATTATTTTTTCAAGTATTTTTTAAAGAAAACGAATACATTTTACAAGCATGTAGAAAAAATTATGTGTGTAATTTAAGCACAAAGTAACATTGCTGCTCTAATGAGAATGACGTACTCCACCTGGCGGCGGCGCGCGTCAGCATTCTCAGTCTTAATACACAAATAATTATTGTTGTGCAAAATTCGGTTTTTAACTCCATATATCATCTATAAGAGAAAGTTTTTCTCTACCAAATATTAATACAGTAGACTCCTACTAATCTGACAGAAATCAGGCCGGGGTAATGCCGAAGTAGTGAAAAATATTATTAGTTAACAAAAATATATCAAATACATAAAAGTTGTGTTTTATTGTGTATTCTTTTATGATTTAACTAGTATTTATTATTCTACGTTTTAAATACTATGAGAAACAGTCATCGTTTTACTAGCCGCTCATTGGGAGAATATACATCATTTTTAAATTGTTTTACTTGCTAGTGATTGTTTTACCACATACATTATATCATAATACTTTTTGTAGATAATAGGTTTGCATAATAATTTAAAATTTAAAAAAGCTTTAAAACTATTTTTAATAAAAATAATGCTTTTTATTGTGTGGCTGATTTTATGAATTTTTGATTTAATGTTAAAGTATTTCAAGATAATAGTCTGGTAACTCGCTCTGTTTTTCATACCTATTTTAGAGGCATCTTTTTTGAGAAAGAAAAATTGAAAAATTTTGAATGTTTAATGTTTCTATTTACATCTTAAGGTTACAAAAAATTTTTTTTTGAATAACTTAAATTTTGTTTTATTATTAGTAGTAGTAAGGATTGGCCGGAGCTGGATCCTCCATCCCTCCATCCGATTTTGTTGAGCGACCTTTGGCTGGAGGCAAATTTACCGGGGCGGTTCTAGAAGTCTCCGGCGGTGGGTGGAGCAATATTTGGTCTCAAACCTAACGACATCTAGTGACATTTTGTCTAACCTAACCTAACCTAACCTAATGGAACCTAATAATTCAAAATTCCCCTAACAGATGGTGCAGCCACCTTCGAGCCCTGTAAATTCACTACTAGATGTCGCTTCTCGTCCGGATAATAGCGGTCCCTGCGCGCAAGTTTGAAAAATTGTCAATAGATGGCGTCGAAAATCCTTTTTGATAGTTAAAAGATGGCGTCGCTAGTCTGAACCACCGTGAACTCTGTACCTTGATTCATAATTTTATAATAATCATATTTGAAAACAGGTTTATACAGGTTTTCCTCTAAATAAAAACACATTTTTTTATTTTAATAAATTTATTTAAAAGAAATATTTTACAATAAAATATTTAAATCTTATTACAACAATATTTGTATATGGATATAACATTTTCCATGGCGCAAGTTGCCCCGGAATGATGGCCGCATCGAGGACTAGTGTATGTTGATGTTATGATTCCCAACTTGGGACAAATTGTTATTTCATCAAAGTTCATGATGGGCGCTGATGGTAGTAGTCGTTTTAAATACCGAGCTTTTTCTTCTTCTTTCGTATAGATGATTCGAGTACCGTGTAGATTGTTTATTAAAATGTATTGTTGTTCCTCATATTCAATATGTCCATCCATCCAGGAGAATACATGATGATTTTGCCGCAATCAACGAGTTGTGCACTGATCTTTTTCACTTAATACACAGAACGGTATTGGTGATTTGAATACATAGTGTTCTAGTATATAATCGTCACCATAATTTTCTTCGGAAGAATCGAATTTCAACACAGCCAATTCTTTTATGTAGAATTCCCCATTTGTTGCATTTGGAAATCCTTGGAAGTCAACAATTGTTGCGTCGGTCTTGATTGTGCGTTGTCTAGAGCGAAACTAGCTGATTTATAATCGGATTGCGGTGTTTTTATACATATTTTGTAACAATATTCGTCAATGGATCATATTGAACCACACGATCATGTAGTAGAAGACAGAATACTGATGTATTCTCGAGCACCTCCTTAAACGTTTTAAATTTAATTCGAATATCCACCGGTCCACTTTCCAATGATTCGTTTTGATGAGAACAATCGATGAATATGATTGGAGCGATATTCTTGAATAGTGTTTTGCTTAAAAGCGGTTCATTCTTCTTACAATCATAATATGCTTGTTGAAATTTCGAATACATGTGATACGCTACTGCATATTTATCATTATTGAAATCCAGATTCAAATCCATGTACGGGTATTTCGCAGAATTTAAATAAACTTTAACGTCTGAAAGTTCACAGTCATCAAAAATACTGGAATTTTTATCTTTTTTATTTCGTCGATCCGTTTATATAATGTAACGCGGTTTCTCCAGCTGAGCCGATGTTTTCACCGTCCAAATGTTTTGTCTGGCCGTTGGAATCGTTGGCTGTATATGCATATCCCATGATCGAAAAGCAATTGTAATATCTCGACTATTTTCCACATATTTCAAGAACTTCAGTTTCTGTTCATCTGCAACTGAAACGTGTGAAACCATCCATTGAATTTATGTGTATATGGAAAGTGACATAATCTGTTGGCGATATAACTGCATCGTGATCCGCCCGAGCCCGAGTCAGAATTAGTTGATGTTTCACATTGATGATAACTTTCTTGTAATGGTTAAGAAATCCAAACAGCCGCGCCAATGGTAGACAAAAATTGAAGTAGCCTTTTTCCGTTACTTTAATTGTTTCACCCGGACACCATCCGGCGTTTGAGAGTAGTTTGCTTTCATTTTCGTTTAATGCCAAATAATTGATTAATGTTGTTGTCGGTCCAACGTACTTGCATTGATCGATTTCCACGTCGTCCAGTTCATATCGTATTTCTTCAAACAGGTACGCCAAGGAATTGTTGGATAATGCCGCTGTAGGCGATACTGTTTTATCACTCTTCAGCAATTGTCCTTCCACATACAGACAACTTTAAAATGCTGCTCATTTTTTCCTCTTCAGCTTGCTTCTTCCTCACCGATCCGTTCACCTTGGTGGTAAGTTGTAGACTGACCGGTCGCACCACATTTTCGTCTTTAAATACCAACATTTTTACGCCGGCTTCAAATGCAACTTTATTGTTATCGTTTCGCCTCGAAAATTCACTAAATTACCGTCTTGATCCACAATTCGTAAAACTAGAGATGTTATCCGTCTCCCGGTCACCGGCATATAAATAACTGTATTCGGTGATTCGCTTATTTTATACCCAGGTTCAACTTGAATCTAAAACGAATAAATATTATGTGCTGGAACGTTGTTCAGGTAACTGTTCGTTGTAATGTTAGTTTCAATTTGTATCAGATTCACTTTCATGATATTCGTTAGTTTATCCGAATAGTGGTAATGACCAGCCGCAAGTTTTCGCTTGCTGAAGCCAAGTAGTGAGCCAATTGTTCGTTCTTGATCGAAATGAATTGTTTCCGTACATTTTATTTTACTTTTTAGCTTATTGTTATTTACACGAAGTATAAGTTGCGGGCTATCACCCGGTTTTCTCTTTTCTAGTATCCTATCTTCTATTTGAAACTCCAAATCTTCCAGATCATAATTGTCGACAGGTATCTCGATGCATTTACTTCATCATCACCGTAATGAAATAAATTATTTGTTTCGTCGATATTTGGCACTGCGTTGTATGTTTCAAAATTGACCAACCCGCACACATAATCACCCGGTAAATCGATGGATGTAAAATATTCAGCCGTTAATATAGATGAGTCACTACTTAACGTTAATGTTAGCGACATGGTGCCTTAGATACGAATGAGAGAAAATTGTATATCACAGGTATATTTAAAGTATAGATTAGAAATGAAACAAAATTATTCAGTTAAAAAAAATATTTATTGAAAATAATTTGTATTACATAAAAATTCTAGACATAAATGTCCACAGTTATATTGTTCATAATTCTGATATCTATTATAATTATATTTAATATTATTGCCATGTAAATATTGCACAACTGCAGGTGGTGGTAAATTCCCATAACTATCGAAATATTCGACGTTCTTGTTATCTTTGGCATACGCTACCCAGTGGCTTCCTGGTCCCGATGAATTATCGAAATTGACGACTCCACACTCCTTTCGCCTTGGACGTTTCGGTAAATTATCTCTCATGAACACGCCACGAAAATTGGACAAATATTTGTTAAATGTCGCGATCAGTTAATGGTCGATCGGGTAGCTCGCTTAGTAGTTTTGTGACTCGATGTAAAGTCCCAAACCTCTTCGGCTTTTTTTTCTTCAATATACTTCTCAAATCACGAATTCCAGCGCCAAATATTAATTTCTGTCCTTTTTTGTTCTTCTTTGAATGACCCATTCCTAGTTTTACTTTCGACTTCATCGTGTTCGTTACAGCCCAAGCAGCTCTCTCGCCAAGATTTGCGTCCAACGATTTAACTCGCTCCCACGCTTTATCAGCTAGAATTAAATCAGCTTTATGTCGATCTTGAATATCTTTAAACTGTGAATAGGCGATGTCGTGTTCTTTGCATGCGGCGTCCAATTTGTTGATAGCCGGATAACCTCGTAGCAATCGCTCGCACAGTCTAGTTCCAGCTCCACAATACTGGTAGCAAGGTATATAAAGTTCAAATGGTAATTTGTTAATTACTTCGTTTACTATACCACAACCCGATCTTTCCACACCGCTTGTCTTCTCACGACTAACCGCTAGGTGTTTCCGCATCGACATTTAAAAGTGAACTGAAAACAGGAGAGCATATGCTGTACTATTTATATATGTTATAAATATGTTGGAAATTTACTCAACTTTATTAGTATGAGAAATAGTGGTATTTGTCCAACATCGACAATGTCTTCTTCATTCGTTGAACAGCAGGAGACGCTACCAGTCAAAAATTTCGAGTTTTCGTCTGACGAGGACAGCACTGATTTCAAGAAAAATGGTCCATTGCTACCGAGGAGTATTAGAGCGATCATCTGTGGTCCAAGTGGATGCGGCAAAACGTCACTTCTTCTATCACTTATCCAGGATCCTAATGGTGTGGCATTTGAAAACATATACATCTATTTCAAATCATTACACCAACCGAAATATCAATATCTGAAACGAATCATTAAAAGTGTTAAAGGTTTGAGTTATTTTACATACTCTAATAACGACGATGTCATACCACCGAAAGAAGCATGACCAAATTCGCTGGTAATATTCGACGATGTATCTGCGCGGGAGAAAAAAGCCATAATAAAAGAATATTTTAGCTACTTTCGACACTACAATGATGATTGCTTCTACTTGACGCAAACGTATACAACGGCATCCAAATATCATGTACGGGATAATGCGAATCTTGTTGCAGTCTTCAGACAGAATGATCTCAACCTCAGACATATCTATGATGATCATATTAACTCCGACATGTCGTTCAATCAATTCAAAGAATTATGCAGAGAGTGTTGGCGTGATAACTAGGGATTTTTAACTATTTGCAAAGAAGATGATATACGCAATGGAAGATATCGAAACAAGTTTGACCGTTTCTGGAAAGGATCAACATCCGAAAAATGATATAACCAGCTCTGAACCAACCTGCTGACTGGTCCTAAGCTGGTCCTAAGCTGATCCAACCAGTTTCGAACTGGTTTCGGTAACCGGTCTAAGCAGTTCTGAATCGGTCTAAGCAGTTCTAAACCGGCCTAAGCAGTTCTGAACCGGTCTAAGCAGTTTCGAACTGGTCCACCTAAATACGACCATATAAATACAGCAGTCGCATGCGATAGAGCTTCAGTTCTTGAGAAATCGTTCTAGGAAGCAGTCATCGAGATGGATAAAAAGACGATTCAAAAGAACATTATAAAAGCGGCAAGCAATATACGTAAAAAATTTAATGCTTTACGATCCGGAAAACTGGAGTCAAATATATTAAAAGTACATTGGAACCAGTCACTACTCCGCTTAAAGAAATAGCTACAAAGTTAAGTGGTGACAAGAAGAAACATCCTATTAAAGTGGAAACAAAAGAAGAAGAAGAAGCGCAAGTATCGAATGCGTTCACACCTAAAATTAAAAAGAAAAAGTTGGAAAAACCAACTGTTGACTACTATACTCTACCAACAAAGGAGGAAGATACTTCAATACAAGATATACCAGAAGATGTTTTTGAAGCGTATCCAGAAGAAGAACAAAATGTATTTGAAACACCAAAATTTCTTGGATCAGCGCAAAGTGTTGCTCGAAAATTTATGCTAGCAGCTGAAGATTTGCCAAAACAGTTTGGACCAACAGCAAGAAAATACTTACAACTATACCTTCAACCCAACAGCGAAATTGATGTGGTATACAAAAGATGATAAATGGATGATTGGAAATACAAAAAAGATGATAAATGGATGATTGGAAAGCAATCGTTTCAAATAGCTGGTGATGATATAATGGTATGAAGGAACACCTGGATTATATGAATTGATTTTCATTAATGCACCCAAAATTGGTTCATATCATACTAAAGATTTAAATACGTATAAACAAATTTTAAAGCAAACAAATGCACACAGACGAAATTACAGTCCAAACCAGCAAGTAAAAGGTAGCTCGAGTTATAAATACATAAACATTATTAGCCAGTTGTTCCCAATCAGTTCCGCTAAAAAACAAATACCAAGAAAAATATGATACAAGAAGTCGTGTTGAAAGTGCTTCAAAATCTGCTAGCGTCGGCGGTACTCCAAGATCGGGACCTGGTTTGATGCAGTTTAATAATTTGAAAAAGGACTTTATATACTGGGACAATGCGAATGAACTGGTCAGTCGACTACGATTACTAGTGGCGTCACAACAAGCTGGACACAGCGGTCACAATAACGAAATAATATCCATCATTGAAGAACTGAAAGAAGCAGATATCATTGAATGAAAATGGACAAATTCGGTCGTGTGCGTAACAGAAACATAACTGTTGACAAATTCGGTCGGGTGCATGATAAAAGTATTAAGAAGCAGATTCTTAAAGACATTGGTTTGAAGATGACGCAATCAGGGAACCATGATTTTGGAAACAGACAACTAACCAATATAAAGGATCCGACTGATGATCAAGATGTGGTGAATTTGAAATTTTTAAAGAGTTTTGCAACAGAGAAGCTTTCTGAGTTAACAGAAACAGTCGAAATCACCGAAATAAAGATTGAAAATGTTTCGCACCTGCTGACCCAGGCAATGCAGCTTTTTACGCATCATAAAATATGGATGAATCGAGAAATTTCCGCATTTAATCTTCGAATATCGAGGACTGAATTGAGAAACCTGCTGAGAACATTGAGACGAAAAATGAGCAAAGCACAAGTGGTTCGTGAACTACATAAACCGGCGCGAATAAATTGTCCACGCAGACGTGTGATTGTGAAAGGAATTGACGATCTCTAGCAATGTGATTTAATTGAGATGGGTGCCTACGCTTCAGTGAATAAAAAAATCAATTATTTGTTAACACAATCGACGTGTTTCCGAAACATGCATGGGCAGTACCCGTTAAAAATAAAACTGGAAAAGAAGTAACAGCCGCATTTGAGTCGATACTTAAACAAGGGCGGAGGCCGTATAAATTGCAAACCGACGATGGCAATGGGTTTTATAATCAGCTGTTTAAAGCGCTCATGAATAAGTACAACATTAACCATTATTCAACATTTTCAACCAAAAAAGCGTTAGTGGTGGAGAGATTTAACAGAACGCTGAAGACTGAAATGTGGAAGATCTTTAGTTACAATGGATCGTATCAATGGCTGGATATACTAGACGATCTAATGGACAGTTACAATTCACGGAAACACAGAACAATAAAAACGCGACCGCGTGATGTAACACCAAGCATGGAGAAATTGCTCCTTTCAACTGTTTACAATCATATAAAAGTTGTGGATCTACCGAAATATGATGTTGGTGATGTAGTTCGCATTAGCAAGCATAAGTCTCAATTCGATAAAGGATATTTACCATCATGGACGACGGAACTTTTTAAAATCAATAATGTACGATTAATCAATCCGGTTACGTATCTGTTAGAAGATTATCATGGTAATCCGATTAAAGGTGGATTTTACCAGGAAGAATTACAAAAAGTTAAATATCCAGACGTATATTTAGTGGAAAAGGTGTTGAAAAAAAAGAAAGATAAAGTATACGTGAAGTGGCTCGGCTTGCCAAGTAGCGCCAATAGCTGGATTGATAGCAAAGACTTGGTAAGATAGCAAAGACTTGGTATGATAATTGAGGCACTCCATAAACGTTATCTGCGGCATAGTGACTCATATCAAAATACTCGCTAATTTGCGGCTTAATATCAACGTAAAAATCGTCCGTTTCTATTTGACATATAAACAAATCAGTGTCCATGTACAATAAATCCACTCTGTCATTATATTTCGGTTTTATATAACCATAGTGGAAATCGCACATTAAAGTTTTTGATAGCTTGAGCACGCTAAATCCTACGTAAATTGGCTTGTCGTATTTCACTTTCAAACGGTCCATTTGCATGGCGACTAGGTTTTCATGAATGATGGAGCAACTGTGAAAGTTTGGTTTGCTTATTAAATTATTAGCACCCAACTTTTTACGAATATTCTCCCAGTGTGTGATTAACCGCACATCAACACGTTTGTCGATATTTTCCATCATTTTCCCGAAAACACTATTATTTTTAAAAGAATAAAGTATGTTAGATGTTAAATAGTTTTAAGTTATCACAAAAAAAGTTAGTTAATTTTCCAATAAATGTTATCAGCCAATAGTAGAACTGATTTGTCTAGTTTACGCGAAATACTTATAATTTGCTTTTTAAAATATGACTAAATAAACTTATAAATACTAAAAATTTAGCGAAAAATAATTTAAATTTTTTACGGATTTTTTTGATACATCCTGTACATTTTAAAAAATTATAAAAATTTTACTTCTAATATCGCTTAAAAAAGAAAAATTATATTTTAAAAGTTACTAATATAAAATTACGTCTTTTAAAATTCAAGAGAAACTATTAAAAAGAAAAAATTTCTACTGTTAATATTGTTTAAAAACAATTTTATGAACAAAATGAAAATTATATTTTTCAAAGTTGCTGAACCAAAATTATTTAAACGAGATTAAAGAAAATTTTTTGTTTTAATATGTAAAAAACTAATTAATTTTTTAAAAAAACCCTACCGGAAAGAAGTTAGCGCCGAAAGTTGAAAAATCTTTTTGTTTTTTATATGGTTAAATTGCTCCCAAATTGCTCCTTTGAAATCAGTAATTGCTCCACCTGAAACTTAATTATTTAATTAGTTATTTATAAAGAAAAAAATTTTTTTCCGTTATTTAAGTTATCAAAATCTCCCAAATTAATACTTTTTTATATAATTTCTTTACGTCAATAAATTGCTCCCAGTTTGCTCTATTTAATTTAAAAGCTAAATCTTAATTTTTTTGAATAATTATTAAGATATTTTGTTTTTTTATAATGTTATTTAACTTGTCAAAATTCAGTTATCCTTAAATATATGCAAACGACTTAAAGGTATAATGGATTGCCTATACGTTTTAATAATACATAACCTAATTCATAATATTTTTTATTTTAATATATTTTATTTACTATTCAGAGAAATTAATAACTATTAAATTAGATGGAGCAAATTAGGAGCAATTTTTTGATATAAAGTAATTGTATAAAAATGCATTATTTGACAAGATTTTGATAATATAAATAGTCAAACAAAAAAGTTTTTTTGTTTGTAAATAACTAATTAAGTAATTAAGTTCCAGGTGGAGCAATTACTGATTCCAAAGGAGCAATTTGGGAGCAATTTAGCCATATAAAAAACAGAAAGATTTTCCAACTTTCGGCGCCAACTTCTTTCCGGTAAAAACCCTGTATATTATTGTTACAGTAGCAGATGGACTATATCAACCATATGAACGTTAAGCGTAAACAGCAAATTTATTGAGTATATGAATATTGTATATGATTAATGCGTTATAAATGCCTATAGTACATTTTAAAACGTTAAAAAAAATACGAAAATTTTCTTTTTAGTATTCATAAAAAGAATTAGCATTCATCCTTTATAAAGTAATTATAATTAGTTTAAACAGTCTCAAAACTTTCAAGTAAATGTTTCGACTTACCCAATATTTCCAAAAATCACAAAAAATACACAAACTGATTTCAATATAGTTTTTAATAACTAAAATTAACTACTCGATTAACTTAAAAAAACGAACCATTAAAATAGAAAAATAACTTAAAATTATGTACTTTTAAGATGAAATTCACTTTGTAATGTTTGAAGTACACTGCAGCGTTGTGCACGTAGACTACGTGATGTAGTCTACCCCATATGTCTACGCGTAAACAATAAGGTAGACTACGGGCAACTGTCTACGTAGACAATGTAGACAATGTAAACAATGGATATTATTTATTTTACAATAGATCATTAAGGTTGGACGAATGTATATTTGCATATACTTCTTTATTTATGAGCACACTTATTCTAGAATTTTGTTTTCAGTATTATAAACCATTTAAAAGCAAATGAGCTAATTTTAATTTTGAATATTTTGCTTATATCCGCACTTTTTTTTAAATTTTGCCTGTTTTCCTTTTAAGTGCATATTAACTACATATTTACCAAAATAATTAAACTAACACTTACGTTTTATACTTCAAAAATTAATTTAAAAAAAGAACTCTAAAATCAGTTACTTTTCAAATTTAAATTTGATTGTCGAAATATTTGAATTTAACCATAGATGAGACAGATGAAGTCTACATATAAAAAGGTGTGGTCCGAAAGTTGGAATAAGCTGCATTTTATACTGCTTACTGACTAGTCGTCCATTGACTCTACAAGAGTAAACAACCATTGTTAAGTAGTGGCCACAGTGGTGGGTGTTGATTGTTAGATCGAAATTACATGGTAAGTAGCAGATCCATACATGTAATTGCTCGATAGTATGTATTGTAACGAATGGGGTGGTGCGGGAGACCCAAACGTTACGCTGACCTCGTTGCTTTAAGCTAATTGTTCCTTGTTGCGCATTAGATATTGTAAAAATATGTGGGTTCGATTGTAACGTGAATTTTGTAAAGCAAATAAAACAAAATGTTTCTTGATTTAGTTACTTGTAAATTTATTTAGATCTTTTTAACATTTATAAGCATTGTTTATTTTTTATTATTTTAATTTTAAATTGTTTAAATTTTATTAATGAAGCGATTATACATTAATTTTTACATATTTGTTATATCAAACTTTACATTTTATATTTTGTCTTTTATTTACGTCTGATTACCACAAAGATCTAAAATGGTAATGCCCGTTAGGGATGTATAAAATATATCGATATATCAATATATATTTTTTCAAATATATCGATAATTTCTGGCGATACTTTTAGTAACGATATATCCATATATCCATATATCGATATTTTTTTCCTGGAGTTTTCTCCAAGCTAACATGTACGAGATGTACGACATGTACCACATGTGGCACATGTACAAATGTACAAATGTCATACCTAAAATATATTCAACAAAAATACCTACAGTAGATAATTTTCTACATATTATGTCGCATACACATATGGTGCGCGCTTGCGCAGCAAATTTATTCTGATTTTAAATATTGAAATTAGATGTTAAATATTAAATGCAGTTTATTCAAGTCTATAAAAACTTTTGTTTTTGAACATCATGATGGTCATAATCTCTGAGAAAACACCCAACTGGTACACTATTTTGACAGTCAATATACTTGTACTTTATGTGGAATTGTTGACGTCATATGACACTTTATTAACGTGTGAGTTAGTAAAGATTAACTTGGCGTCTGATGACGTCAGTGACCGTCAAGGTGTTAAAACAAAACTGTCTAAAATTTACCAATATCAAGATTATTTAGTAAATTATATTGTTTAAAAAATTTCTCTACCTCAGTAATGTACAAAAAAAAAAAAAAACGATATATCTATATATCGATATTTTTTTTCGATATATCATTCTACAACGTTTTGAATTCCAGTTTATAAGCCAGTCCAGTGGGTCCATTATTCATAACACCCAGTTTTGGATTGCTCTGCAGCCATGCCAGCATCTGCTCATTTAAATTGTCGAACCTCGTCGGTAACGAAATGGATCCAATTTCTAACTCCAATATTGTCTTCATTTTCGATGAATCGAATTTCGATTGTAGTTGACTTGCTCCCATTATTTTATATATTTTTCCAATTTCCATATCAGAAAGTTTAATCCATCGTTTAATAGCACCAAGATGGTTCAATTCAGACATGAAATTTGACGTCATTTGTTGCACTAAGTCTCTGTTTCCAGCAGTAATGGATTCCATTGTTCGCAGTAATTAATTTTTAACACAACAATTGAAAATAATTTTTTACAACAATAAGTTTTAATGTTTTTTCAATAAAGTTTCAAACAAAATTGTGATTGAAAAGTTGTTGTATGGTATTTAATGGCAGAAAAATAGCATGTTGACGTCAGTTACCGCACTTAAGGAATTTCTTTATGTAGCCGTATAGGTTAAAACTGTTGCTTCATTTTTTCTGCATATTAGACAGAAATCTTCGCTATTAATATCAGTATACCTTCTAATGACGTCAGCTGACAATTTATACGAGTTTAAACCTGTTTTCAGATAAAAATATGATAAAATTATGAATTAAGGTATAGAGTTCCCAGTGGTTCAGACTAGCAACGTCATCTTTTCATAGAATTTTGAATCAAGGTACAGAGTTCGCGATGATTAAGACTAGCAACGCCATCTTTTAACTATCAAAAACGACTTTCGGCGCCATCTATTGACCATTTTTCAAACTTACGGGTAGGCATCGCTATTATCCGGACGAGCAGCGACATCTAGTAGTGAATTTACAGGGCTCGAAGGTGGCTGCACCATCTGTTAGGGAAATTTTGAATTCTTAGGCTCGATTAGGTTAGAAAAGTTACAGCTGACAGGTGGCTGCCTAGAGCCCAGCCTGTCGTCATCGCGATCTAAGCTGTCACATTCAGTGGTGACCCTGATGCGCCCGGCATTTTTCAAAGGCTTTTTTTCCTATTACTCTCCATCCTAATGGATTGTCCTTTTAGTCGCCTTTTCCGACAAGCATGATTTACTGTGGGGAAATCCCCCTACCCACAGGGCGTTTATTATTATTATTATTATTATTATTATTTTTTTTTTTTTTAATAAAATTGGAGTACTGCTGCCGGTGGATGGCGCGGTCAGCAGCACCCGGCGGCATCGCCATCGAAGGGCATGCGCCGCCAAAACGAGAGATAGATAAAAACAGACACAAAGCAGACAGGGACACATAGATGCTATAGACAATGGACAAACACATACAATAAAAACAAAATAACAAGCAGACCCTGCCATCGCAGAGTCTAAGGAAATGCTCTGTAAGAACAGGGCATAGCGTATAACGCCGAAACCAACGAGGTGCCCTGCCTCAAGTGGGTATTATATCTTTACAACGCTGAACAGTTAAAAAACCCCCAGCGATGCAGAGCAATTCCGCAATTATATATACTTAATTTTTTTCCCTTTTTTTTTACATGAGTGTTACTGGTGGCCTAAAGTCACCCAGTGACCTAATAAATATAAGTTTAAAAAAAAAAATAACAAACACCAGTCAGACCAGCTGACTACGCGCATTCTTTCTGAATGTATAAAAACAAATTAAAACAATAACACCAGAGGTGTAAAAAGCCTCTGGTGGCATAACAAAGTTAAAAGAGACGAACACAAAAACACGAATGGTTAAAAAAAGAAACAACAACGCAAGACTTATTTAAAAAAAAGACAAAACAAGAAATATCACAGCTCAGGTTACATAACTATCACAGCACAAAAATCAAATAACTGCCCCGTGGCAGGATCCTGCTCTCCATACTCTCGAAAATTCCGAAACGGCTTCGTCAACTCATAGGAACTCGTCCGTGTAAGGAACAAATGACGGCTGCTTACTAAGTGAATAACTTACAACCGTTCAGTCAGCGTCCGGGTTCAACTTACACGGGAGACCGGTACTTGACTAGGCCACATTCGTCCGAGTCGAGGCTACAGAGAACAGGGTAGTCCCACGGAGTATCACAGAGATTACCATTCTATTCCCATCACACCGAGGGGGCGGAAGCGGCCACATCGACCCCATAGAACGCATCCATGTGAGGAACGACCGACGTTTCTGCTTACTAGGTGAGCATGCTCGAACCGTGCAGCAGACGTCGCTCACATAGGAGAACCAGTGCGTCGAGGGCCGCGCTCCTACCCATCGATATGATGAGAACAAAACCCGGATGTTTATCACAGGAATGCACCACTGGTGTGCACTAACCGGTGGATGCAGAATAAAAAGCTTAAAGTAAAACACAGGTACAAGGCTATCACAGAATTCTACAAATCACAGTACGATATCACATTTCCGACTCCTCCGAATTCAAGTCACGATTTCGGTATTCACACACATATGGATACTAAACACATTCGACGCTACAGCCAGACATCAGGGCGAGATTAACAAGCATTAAGCAGACGATGGTATTTCTCACATACGGTGGAAACCTCTGTCGATCCTACGACGTTCGTCCTCGTCGAAAAAAGAACTATCGAGGTCTACACCTCTAGATCCGGCACCTTTCGTGAAAACGGTGGTACCTCGAGAAGGAATGGTACCGATCTTGGGTAGTCAGAGGCTAATGGAATCGGAAGATTACTGTATTGCGCATAAACTACCCCTGGACCCCTTAGCCTCCTTGACACCAATGGGGGATAAATATCCCTCACGGGTGCCAAGGGCAGCTGCTATAGGTGTCCTCACCACCATTATTATTATTATTATTATTATTATTATTATTATTATTTTTTATTAAAATTGGAGTACTGTTGCCGGTGGATGGCGCGATCAGCAGCACCCGGCGGCATCGCCAACTAAGGGCATGTGCCGCCAAACGCAATATAAATAAAAACAACAAGTAAAAACAGGGACACATAAATGAACTAGACAACGGACAAACATGGGTGGTTCTACTTTCTAGTTGTCCTAACCATAAAAAAAATAGGGAAAGCTATTTAATACATTTCGTGTGACTAAATGTAAGAAAATTATCATAGATTCGGTATCTGCAGGCCAGCAGATTATTATACTTCTTATTAAAACAAATATTTTTTTTTTTTGCGAATTACTGGATTCAGACGGAATTCTTCGTGACGAAGGATACGTGACGGAGGATACAATTTTCCTACAAGATGGTTACCAATCGTGAATAGCGATCATTTAGATTGAAAACTTTATCGTAAAGATTATATAATTGCAAATTATATTTACGCAAAGACGATTTGAAATTCATTAAAAAACGTAATAGTTCCAAGCAATACCTAATGGGGACATGCCGCAATAAAAGTTTGATGCCATTTTTATAAAAAAAGTTAAGTTAAATGAAGATAGGTCATCTAAATAGGACTTATTAACTTTATTTAAATAAAATAAATCACAGTTTCTTCATTTTGTATCTAATTTTAACCTTCGTTATTGTGGAGACAATCTTAATTTTTGAAGGACTTTAAAAGTAGAACCACCCACATACACAAAAAATCCAACGATGAGCCCTGCCATCCCAGAGCGTAAAAAGAGCAGACAGTCCTTGGTGATGGTACGATAAGTACTAGACAGAGCGTCCAGTCACCAAGGCCTGGAGGCCATCGCTGGGATGTAAAGGGCCTCGGAGTGGAGGAACCTGACTAGAAAACACACAAAGGCTAGAAATATATCACAGCTCAAAATCACAAATAAAAGTTATTGGTTCACTGGCCGTTTGCTGGCTGCTCAGTGACTTAAAACAATAACAACAGGCCTACAGCGGCATAACCAAATATCACAGATAAATGAAAACAAAAGATGTACCACCTCGGGTGTAAAGAGCCCTCGGTGGTACATCGTTAAAAAGAAATAACAGCCACAAAATAACATGTATAAATAACGAATAGTACCACTAAGGGGGTAAAAAGCCCTTAGTGGCATAACGAAAGACTAAAAGAACCCTGGAACAGGGTATGGTTAATAAATAAATAAATTAAGACACTCACAAGAAATTTTTTTAGAGCTGAAATAAAATTTTGAACTATCAGGGGAGCGTTTATGTTTATTATTATTGTTATTAATAGACTTTACGCCAACCTGGCGCTCACTACTCAGTAGGACAGTACTGGGTAACTTTCACCTATACCGGCGCTATGCAAGGTATTAGGCTCTGTGGAAGGGTAATGTGCCAAACCAACCCGTAAAAGCACCGTAGTATATTCACGGACGAGTTCGTTACATCACTCCTTATATAGTTGTTATTTATCCTTGAAACAAGGTGTTATGCGTCTATTTTGGTGTACACTGGGTCCTACGATGAGACTTTCGTGGGAGCGTAGATGTTGGCTCAATGACAGACGGCTGTGAAAGCCTAGTTCGCTTTCGTATCCTCTGAGAATAGGTAGAAGTAGGGACAGAGGGAAGGGAAAGGACTGTTTGTGTTTGTGTGTATGTTCGTGTATGTGTGTGGATGTGTCGTTCTATTTTACGTTTCTTGGTGTAAATGTGTTCTGATTCATCAATTTGCTCATTCAGATTGGGTGTTCCTGGAATTACGCGTTTAGATGGTACAGAAGTTGACGGACCTTGTGTGTTATTGAGTTAGGGAGGATTGTGCACCAGACCCGTAACAGTGACAGTGCGGCAATTGGTCAATCCTTCCTCTCCATCAGACGAGTTGTAGCGAAAAAAATTATGGTAAAAATAAGTTATGATATATATTATGTTTTAAATTTTTTGTTGTTGTATATTTATTTGTATTGGAGATATTTGGTTATATTGATTTTAGTTGATTTATTTTGACTTGAAGGGTGATATCGTTGTACGTTTTGAGGGCACACTTAAAATAAGGAAGTATTCACAGAGTCGGCTCAAGGTGTTAGTGAGCTTGCTAAGTTGCAGTGGAAGTCGGATTTCGCCTGTGGATCTTTCCACAACCAAAAGGTGCCCTCTGTCGCTACTTTATCGAAACGAGGTGTTGTATAATAAAATCAATTTTCCGGACCACAATGTACAATTTATTTCGTTAAAGAAATTAAGTACGAAGTATACAAGTTAAATTTTGTTTACAAATCGTAAAGTACATTTGGGTATTTACTTAAATTAGAAAGATTAGGGTTTTAACTTACACTAGATTCAATTAAGGCGTGTGATTGTAGACTGTGCTCGACGTAATAACAATTCGTGGGAATAAAACAGTGTACAATCATTCACCTATACTTAACGAAAAATACTATTGAAAATAATATACATTAAAAGTTTGTAACTAGAATTTACAATTACACAAATTTTATATTAAAATTTTTTTATATTATATTTGACTAGATTCGAATTTGAAAATTTATAATTTATATTACAATTCGAAATTATTTAACATTTGATTTTGACTTAGATTTGATTTTGACTTAATTTTGAATAAATAAATTTTTTTTTTTTATTTTAACCAGGAAATATATTTTCTTGGTAAATGGACTATGAACTTCTTTACAACCCTAAGAATATATTTTTTTTTCCTTTTTTTTTTTATATATTTTATTTTTTCAATTTTTTTTTGGATTTTTTATAATTTTATATATATTGTTTTTTGGGTAACTTAAGGTGCTCCCCTTCTGGGCGCACAAGACTATTCGAGTCCTTAACGGCTTTTCACTCGAATAGGTCTTCTTCGTCCCCACAAAGAATGGGAAAACGGAAATTTAAAAAACTAACTAAATTTTTTAATATAACCAGCTTAAATATATATATATATATATGGAAAACGTGTCGGATTGTTAAAGGGCATGTAGGCCGGAATCGGAATTACGGACTATCGCGCTTGCCCGGTCCAAACACAATTGAAGCGCTATATGAATTTACTGAATGAAAAAATGTGAATTAAAATATTGTAATAAATTTAAGCGAAAAATGCTATATAGTAAACTGAAATGTAATGATATGTTTGTGACGATTACTTTGTAATGATTGAACAACACGTGACGAATTTTGTTTCCTGTTTATCGAAATAAATTTTCAATGAATATTACGTAACAAACTAATAAATTTAACCTACTTAGTATCACTAAAAATCTATTGGAAAATGTTAGCATCCGTATAAATTAGAAATAAATTTAATAAAATATACTAATCTTATACCTAAATTATCAAATATTTTAACAGTGGGCCAATTTTATTTGGATTCCCCTAACCAGCTTTAAACACTGAGACAAACGATGAATCGAAATTGGACCCAGCACGCGTAATAAATAAATTTTACATTTAACCTAGATTGAAATAAATTTAAATTTAAATTGTAGCAAATAATTAAAAAATGAAATATGGGGGGTTAAGAAGGGGGTTTGTTTATAAGAATAGTTTTATGTATAGATAATATTATTAGTATAAGTATAGATAGAAGTTTATAGTTTATTTAACTTAAATTTTGAATTTGATATTTGACAAGAAATACAAATACAAAATAAAGAGGAGATTTGCAGTGAGGTGTTAAAATGCAACTCGAACCTGCAAGTTGTTAGATGCGTGCTGGACCCGGAATATCCTATTTGTTTAAAAAAAGCAGAAGTCGTGAATCGAGTAACACTTGTACCACAAAGCAAAAGAAAATAATTCGCTACAATACTTTACCCCGTACCAGGTATGGAGGGTTAACTTTATAACAAGAACAAACAACTAAAAGATCAATAACAAAAATACGACAAAAAACCCGCAAAAAAAGTGAAGTGATCACCTAATCAAAAATCATAACGAAAATTACAAAACAAAAATTAAAACAATCAAAAAAATGGTCAAGTTTTGACTAGTTTCGGCATATTCAATGCCATTATCAAAAAACATTAGACTTCAAAAATCGCAGTCTAAAATGCTCAACTTTGACAGAAAAAGTTGAGGTAAAATTGTCAGAAAAAGAAGATAACTAAATCAAAGCCAGAAAGAACATCAAGAAAAGATAACAAAATTAATGTCAAGAAAGCAGTGAAAAAATACAGTAAATTTAATTGAACTTGTAGTTAATGAAAATTATCAAAACAGTTTTTGAGAGGACAACATCTCTTTGTTTTAAACGACACACGCCCTGTAGATGATGCAAAATATATCTAAATTATGACCAAAATACGAATTACAGAAATATTTTAAATAAAATTTGAAAAACGTTGACATTTTAACTAAAAATGCAGAAAAAACGTTGAGATAATAAAAAACAAATTGTAGTTACGATAAAAATAAGATAAAAAATAAAAAATAAATAATAAAACAACACATTTTGATTGAATGTCACTGATACGTGAATTATGTAATTACAGAAAACAAAAGAATTTTAATATAAATGAACATTGCGAGACAAATGTGTACAAACTGCTTGAATGACAAAATTATACTGAATTTTAAATAAGAAAAATATAGTTGGGATAGAGAATCGATAACAAACAACTAAAAACGTTCGCGCATGCGTTGTATTATGTCTAGTGTCATATTGAAATCAAACAACTGATTGGTTTCATTTAGATTAGGGTTATCAAGAACAATTTCTTCGGAAATTCTAAGGGTCTCCAAATAATTCATAAAAACGCTCTTTGTGCAAATATGCAAAACCTCAAAGTCAGATTCAACACAAAACTCGTGGTCTGTGTCTGTGTTGTGCTATAGCCGAATAACCTCTGGTGTTGGATGATTTTATAGCTGCTAAATGTTCGTTAAACCTGGTTATCAATTTTCTTCCCGATTGTCCCGTGTACGAAGTTTTACAAATTTTACAAATGTATCTATAAACTCCGGATCTGTTAAATTTGGAAATAGAATCCTTGGTCTTCACCAACAGAGATGACAAAGTAGCGGAAGACGAGAAACTCAGCTTAATATCATGATCGCGAAATACTTTGTGGAACAGACTAACCTGTTCATTGATAAATGGAATAGACGCATACTGCTTAGAGGTTATCTGGTTGGTGACAGACAAATTAGGGAAAATGGTTGAATCTAACTTACGGTTTAAAAAATTTTTATAGATATTATAAAGAAAATCCAAAGTATAGCCGTTCTGACAACCAATATGGATAATGGTGGAAAGTTCAATGTAAAAACTGTGCTTATTCAGGGGGTACGTAAACAGTCTATGAAATGCATGGTTAAAAAACGCCATTTTATGTTGTAGAGGATGTGACGAAGTTACGTGGATACAGTGATCCGTATGTGTTGGTTTTCTGTACACAGAGCATTGCAAAAACTTAGAGTAAGGGTCCTTCGTTATGGTAAGATCAAGAAAATTCAATTTGTTATCAGATTCAAATTCTATGGTAAACTTTATTCTAGGATGGAGAGTGTTAAGATAGTCAAGAAGTGTAAGGGCTTCTTCGTGGGAACCAGACCAAACTACGAAGATGTCATCCACATAGCGTTTCCAACATACAATCTTTTTAATAAATTCAAAATTTGAACTGAAAAAGGTCTGCTCCAAGTGGTCCATAAAAAAGTTAGCCATAAAAGGGGCAATAGCAAGGCCCATTGATAAGCCATTGAGTTGTGTATAGATGTCGTTGTTGAAAATAAAATAATAATGATCAAGGAGAAGGTTAAGGCCACTATAAAGTGACTCGATATTTACTGATTGTGGAAAACAATGTGCATTAAGCATTATAAAGTTTTGGATTAAAATTTTGAGTTCAGCAAGAGGGACCGACGTATAGAGATCACAAACATCTAAACTTAGAAGAATGCAATTATTAGGGGTTTTGAGTTGAGTGAGAAAATCGGTAAGTTCTAATGAATTGTTTAGCGTGAAAGAAAATTTGAAATCTATAAATTGAATCATTTTTAGGAACCAAATGCTCGGGCTGTTAGATAAAGAATCGATGTGAGAAACGACAGGTCTAAATTTGTTTCCTGGTTTATGGATCTTGGGCAGACCATATAATCGAGGTGTTTGAGGGTTCATCGGAAGTTTAATATCGTTTTGCAAGTCTGATGTTCTTTGATAATGGCATTGAATATGCCGAAACTAGTCAAACTTGACCATTTTTTTGATTGTTTTAATTTTTGTTTTGTAATTTTCGTTATGATTTTTGATTAGGTGATCACTTCACTTTTTTTGCGGGTTTTTTGTCGTATTTTTGTTATTGATCTTATAATTTTTTCCCGCAGTTGGTTTGATTTGTTAAGTAAACAACTAAAGTTTAACAAATTTATTTGACAATCGCTCAATAAAATCTTGAAATATCAATACATAACAATTACATTTATAAATAAGAAAGTAAGAAGTGAAACTTAAATATATGATTGAATAATGTCAACAAAGTGGCATTACCCAAACATAAAATAAAATTAAAGTATTAACAATAGGAAAACACTATAAATATCCATTATAAATATTTAATTGTAAGATTACAACATATATATATATATATATATATATATATATATATATATATATATATATATATATATATATATATATATATATATATATATATATATATATATATATATATTAAAGCAAGATAAATTATAAGTTTGACATGTCAAAAGTATAGGTATTTAAATGAATTGAATTACTTTAACTTAACTAAAGAGATGAGCACATGGCATGAATTATGAAACATGTAAAGTTACAATTAAAAAAAAGGGGGTTTAATGTTGCAATCAGATATTAAATAAAATACATTTTAAGAGGATAAGAAATACTATTGAAAAATGTAAATTTAGATAAAACAAAATTGAAAGATCTCACCAAGGTCAGGTATAAAAATCTATTCCGAATACCGTCATGGCGTCCATTATGAAATTTGTTAAGTGTTTAAAGGAACAACCCTTTTTTTATTTTTAAACCAAAGTGACGACTGCGACTTTATGACTGGCCGTCCGTTATTTTCGACATACACATTCAAAACTTATTTTGTTGGTAATGCTCGATTCTGATTGGCTGATATGACTGGTGTGAAGATTTATTTTGTTTCTTCATTAAAATTCAGCGAAAATATTGAATTCAATTTTATAAAATTTTAATTATCGAAATTACCCAGAAATATAAGTTCTATTTATGTAAAATGTGTGTATTAAAATACTAATATGAGATATTTACAAATTGTATGACAGCTGGTGTCGAGACTAACGGGCAGCGGTTGCTACAATATTCAAACTATCGAAAATGAAAAATTTTAAAAAATGCATTATTAGCAAATATGAGAAGTATTCACCTAATATAACTTAATAAATACATTTTAATAATAATATCTATTATATATGATGCTTACATAAAATATTATTTGAATTTATTAATAAGTTATAAATTTTTAATAAAATTTTGTTAACAAGTATAAAAGCTATGCAAAGTTTGTACACAAAATTATCCAGTTTTGCCTAAACTGACTTGAAAATTGTAATTTAAGAAAAATTATATTATTTATTATTTAAATTTTTGAATGATTTGTTTTTCCAAACTCATTCGTTACAAAATATTTATATAATCCTAAATTTACAGCACTATGGGTTTACACAATATGTCGCGATGGACGGTTTGCAATCATAGTATAAATAAATTATAACCTACAGCACTATAGGTTTACACAATATGTCGCGATGGACGATTTGCAACCATAGTATAAATAAATATTAAGTATTTTAACCGTGGGCCAATTTTATTTAGTTTCCCCCGACAAGTTTTCAAACACTATGTCGAAATGATGAAACGAAATTGGACCCTGAACGCGTAATAAAAAATACTATGCTTAATCTACATTGAAATAAATTTAAATTTAAATACTTATATAATCAGTAGGCTTGCTAAGATTTTCCATCTAAATTATTAAATAATTATAATTATTCTACATTACATTATCACAAAATTACTTATCTTGGATTTGGAGATTGAATAAAAATTTTACACACTCGTGAACCAAATGCATGTTGACCCAAAACACTTATATTTTTTTTTCTATTTTCGTTGATTTTAACAATGCATTATGTACTGTAAAACTTCCATGGTCCACTGATAAGAAAATAAGCGTCTGCTCGACCCGGTGGTCGACTGATAAGAGAGCACGTGTGCTCGGCTCCGTGGTCGATTGATAAGAGAGTAAAAAAGTATTTTTTAATTTTTATTCAAAACCCATTTTGCAAACATGTTTTTATTGTTATATAATTACTATCATTTGAAAATTCTAACAACAACCGTTACAAGACATTTAGCAAAGATGCAAACCAAAAAAAAAATTGTACTATAGGACACTATCATTGTACTTGTGAAGAATAATGATAGATGTCAGCATAGAGAAGAAATATACTTAAATTTCATTTAATATGCTTTTGCATTATGAGTTTAAAATTAAATAAAGAAATTTATTTATTGAATAAATACCTCTTAGATATCGTATTATATGTGTGTATTGTGATTACTTGGTAATCACGGTACAGAGTCTGGATCTGTATGTGTGTTAAGTGTTTGTGTTTCAGTGTTAGTGTATTGTGTGTTTATGTATGTGTGTTGTGTGTCTGTAAGATGAGTGTCAGTGTGTTGTTCGCTCACCGTAGATGGCTCAGATGGAGTAGAAGCAGATCTTGTGCTTTCACATATCGCAGTCGGATTCGTATTACTGAGAAACTTTCATACTCTGCGACACGTGTTTATGATCACTGCCTTTTGCATAGTGACATATGTGCCTTTTTCATAGTGACATATGTGTATATAGAGGCTCAAACTATTGTGTAGTGTGTGTGGAATGACCCCGGTGGCACTTAGCACTGTTGGAACAAAGTGGACATGTTCCATTCGCCATTGTTGTTTTATTTCGGCTGCGAGGCCAGTGTATTTAACTGCGTGTTTTTTGTAAGTTGTGTTTATTCAGAACCGCAATATCGATCAGATAGGTGATCTTAGTTTTTTTCATTACGAAGGTGATATCTGGTCGATTATGATTTATGGTCTTATTTGTAATAATCGACCGATCCCAGTAAAGTCTACAGGAGTCATTCTCCGCTACTACTTTTGCCGTGAGCTTGTAGTAAGGGGTTTTATCGGTTATAAGGTGGTGCTTAACCGCTAGTTTCTGGTATATAATTTTGCCAAACTGGTCGTGACGGTGTTTGTATTCGGACTGAACGAGCTGTGTACAGGCAGCTGTGATATGTTGGATCGTTTCGGGTTTGGAATGGCATCTCCGGCATCAGTCAGATGTTATTGACGAGTCACGAAGTATATATTTTGAGTAATTGTATTAATTACTTGATTTTGTATAGCCAGCATGAATCCCTCAGTTTCCGGGAAAAGACTTACTTGAGTCAACCAGGCGTGCGACGCTGCTTTGTCGACGTTACTCTGGTTAAGATCATGTGGATGTCTTCCATGTAGAGGCTTGCGAATCCATTTCTGGATTTTGTCCTCCTTCGTGACCAAAGGACAAAGACTAGCTGGTATTTCTGTATGTGAGGGGTTTCGTGGTGTGTATGCCTTGTCGGCTTGGATTATTGCATTGTGTAAGTGTGATGTGTGTGTTTTGGTGTAAAAGTATTCTCGCAAGTTATGAACTTGTTTGTTATGCATGTTCCTTTTTTCTATAAGACCCCAACCCCCATCGCCTCTTGGCAGCGTCAGCCGTTCTATCACTGCTTTGGGATGACGAATTCGGTATTTGGTCATAAGGACGCAAGTCTTAATTTCGATGTTTGACAACTCCGTAGGCGTTCAATTGATTGCCCCAAATGAGTACGTTGCCATCGGAACTGCGTAGGTGTTAATTGCTTTTATGGTTTTTTTCCATCAAGGTGGGTGTTCAGTAATCTCTGTACACGCGTTAAGTATTGCTGCATCAGCTGTTTTACAGCGCTGTGATCTATACATTCATTCTGATTGAATCCAAGATACCGGTACGACTCTCCCTCGTCCATGGGCTGCATAACAGACTCTGGTTCGAGTTTGAATGCGACCGCATCTCGTTTTCCCCTAGAACGACACTGTGTTCGACATTTATCGATTCCGAACTCTATACAGAGGTCTCGTGAAACCTCCTTGGAAAGTCCCAGCAGCTGCTGTAATTGATGTTTAGTAGCTGCATAGATCTTTATATCATCCATGTACATTAGATGTGAAATGTTATGGGGCGAATTCGTTTGCGTACCTACATTGTAATCGTATTTGGTTTTATTCAACATGCGAAAAAGTGGATTCATTGCGAGACAAAACCATAATGGACTCAATGAGTCGCCTTGGAATATGCCGCGTCTTACTTGAATAAGATCGCTTGTTGTTTTTTCGTTACCAATACTCAAATGTAAGGTCATTTAAGTATTGAATGAATCAAATGCCTTTTTGTAATCAATAAACGCTGTATACAGGTTACGTTGTCTTCCTTTCGCTTGCTTCAGTACTACGGAGTCAATCAGAAGCTGCTCTTTGCAACCTTGTGACCTCTTTCGACATCCCTTTTGTTCTTCTTGTAGTATGGTGTTTATCTACAATGCTCATTGATCTTTTCTGCCAGACAGGACGTCAAAATCTTATACACTGTAGGTAAGCAGGTGACAAGCCTATAATTAACAGGATTTTTTGTATCACTGCTTTTTGATTTCATATATGTGATACCCTACGTTAGGAACGTCTGTGTCAGGTTTGGTGTTCTTATAAATAGTGTAAATTGTTCTGTGAGATACTTGTGTGTTGATGTAAAGTGTTTGAGCCAGTAATTTTGAATGTTATCGATGCCAGGTGCCTTCCAGTTATGCGATCTCTGTAAAGCTCTAGAGATGTCCTCTGTAGTAATGTCCGTATACGGCATCTTCGGAAGATGTTCGTTATTCCTGTACTCTGTATCGATCCAGCTGGTTTTGTCATTATAGTCAATTGTGTTGGACCATACATCCGCCCGAAAACTATGGACTTCGTTCTTCTCCGGTAGACTATTATTGTCAGTTACTGTGTTCGTTAGAGACGGATAAAATCGTCTCCCGTTTCTGCTGAACGTTTGGTTTTGTTGTTTGCGTTCAGTACTGGTCTTATACCTTCGTAAGTGCTTCGCTAGTGCTGTTAATTTTTGGTGATGCGTATCTCTGATCTCTGTGAGTGTTTTATTGGGTTCCTCGTATTATGTGTGTACTGTGTGTTTGTGTAATATGTCGTGTATGTATTTGTTGAGCCGTCTGGATCTCGTACCCTGTTGGTATTGGGTGATCCTGCCGAGGTTGGATCGGATGTTGTTGATGCGTTTATTCAATCGTGTTCCCCAGGCAGGGGTTTTATGCTCCTTCGAGTTGTGCGCTACAGATGGTGTTACATCGAACCCGTTACAACGTATAGCTGTAACGGCTCCACAGTAGATAGCTGTGTGTAACTCGATAAAATTGTCACAAGTTTCAAGGTGTTTAGGCAGTATTGTATTATTTAATATCTCAACGATCTCAGCCAATCTACTTGAGGTGTGTTGTTTAAGCAACAAGTACTTATGTGTGGGGTCCGTCTCTTCAAATTCAATAAGCGCTGTGTTAAATTCCAGTTCAATTTCTTGCAGTAGGATGTCATTTACTGCTGTCTCATGGAGGTTAGGCTCATTATCGACAAGTTGTTGAGTGTCATTTTGTGTGGGGCCCCTCATTTCTGGTGGGACGTCGGCCTGTCTTTCTTCATTTTGAGGAAATTGATATGTGACTTGGGTTTTAATTGTGTTTATAAGAGAGGAAGGGATAAGGTTATTGGTAAAAATGAGACGTTTTTAATCTGCTGGTCTCTGTTCAGTGACGCCACTTAGGTTAGGGTAGGTGCCCGAGAACTCTTGATGTAATTTTGTACGGAAACCAGTTTTGTCCGTTTCAAGTCTAGTAACTTTGAAGTATATGCGTACGATTAATTCATTCAGTTCATCTGTCGATTGCATACGCACACGCTTCTTACCAGCTTTAGTGGTCCCCAAAGGGTGCTCCGAGGAAGCACTTAAAGTCGGTTGAGTCAAAGGTGTTGGGGGCTCTGTAAGTAGGACAGTAGTATTTTGACAGGGGTATATATAATTATATGAACATAGGTACTTATACATACTTGTATGTTGTACATCAGGATAATAGCTTGTATAGTCATATACAATATGCCTTTTTATATAGGGTTCCGAAGAAAGTCCTATTTTTTAGAGCTCCAAAAGAAATCTCCCGGGACTATAATAGAAATTTTTTGAGGTCCCTAGAAACCGAAAATAATATTCACTAAAATTTATATATTATATTTATATTTAGTCCCACACCGTGGGACAAGTTCGTTAGCCAGCTATGTCGGATGCCTGGAATATGGTTTTTTAGGTCATTTTTCATGAAAAAAATTAGTTTTTTGCCAAAATTGTCTGAAGTTAAAAAATTTTTACGAAATTTATTTACATCGTTAAAAAAAGGAGGAAAAATCACTTAAAGGTGAAAAATCACTGAAAAACGGATTTTTATAAACGGAAATTCGCTATGTTGTGCAGGATGCTGCGACAGGGGTATTTAATTTGCAGTCTGCAGAAGGGACTAAAACTTCTTTTTGCTGAACAAGACGAGGTAGGGCACGTCATCAAAAGTCTAATTAATCTGTCAATTTCTGAAAAAATTTGTCATACCCCTCTAAAAAATTTGCCTACTTCATTGTTGAATATTATTGAAACAATAAACAATCTAATATTTGTGGTAAATTAAGAGCTATCACAAAGTTTCATCTTAATTATAGTTTTTAGTCGAATTTTCTCCGAAAAATTAGACTTATACAGTCTATACGATAAGAGCTGCGAGAGGCGCTATCCGTTTTCGGACCCGTAGAACACGAATATGTAGAAAACAAATGTCTGATATATATATATATATATATATATATATATATATATATATATATATATATATTCCCGCCACCTTTTAATTTGTTGATGAATTTTGATGAAATTTGGTAAATGGGGCTCATTTTCGAGGCACCTCATACTATCAAAGTGGGGTCAAATTTTGGGCAAATTTTTTTTCTGACCCGACCTTTAAGGGAGTGGTGGGGGGCGGAAAAGCAATAAAACTTTTCCGAACCGGTTTTAAATAATGTTTCGGTCAATCATCTACAACATATCCAAAATTCAGCTTCCTAGGATGATTTGGTGGGAGTAGAGGGGGGAAAAACGATTTTCGCTGGATCTAACAGGCCCCCAGCCCCCCAGAATTAACGTAGAGGGTTGAAATTTGGTGTGTTGATAAAGTTCGTACCTAGGTTGTGCTTTTTTTAGGTTTTAATATTTTACCCCCACCCCCCTCATTTTTAAGCTAAAATTTCATGCATTTTCGACGTTTTCGAAGTTTGTACCACTCGCACAGGTTACCCAAATAAACCTAGAGGGCTGAAATTTTGTATTCGGATTGAGTTAGTATCAAGGGGGTGCCTTTTGGGAGTCTCGACTTTCAAACCCTACCGCCACCATTTTTATACCCAAAAGAAAATGATTTTTCTTGTTTTTTAACAGTTTCGTTCGGGTCAAAATGTCCCCAAATAAACCTAGAGGGCTGAAATTTTGTGTACAGGTTAAGCTAATAGCCAGACACTGTTTTTTGGGGGTTTCAACTTTTAACCCTTACCCCCACGATTTTTACGCCAATATTTCCTTAATTTTTTGCTTGTTTTCTAACACGTCTAGAGACTCTCTAAGGAAACCTAGAGGGCTGAAATTTTGTACGTGTATTCAGTTAGTATCCAGCTAGTACCTTTTAGGGAGTCCACATTACTTTTCCCCCCACTTCTTCCATTTTTACATCGGAATTGAATGTTATTGTTAAATGTGTTTTAAATGCATTACTTTTATTCTAAATACAAGTAGGCGAATAGTAATTTTAAAAAATTTAAAAAAAAGTGAATACAATTTTTTAACAAATGAAATACATACATATTAAGTAATTTGAAAATGTTATTAAAGTCACTGTTTATTTATAAATTAGGAATTTTGGATTTTTATTATTTATAAAATAGTAATTTTGGATTTTTTTGGAAAGACGAAATATCTTCTTAAAAGCCTTCCAGTTTACTATTTAAGTTCCTTTTTTAATATTTAAAAATAAAACACAAAAGCAATTGGCGGATAAGCATGGATAGAAATACCCTCGTACGAATTGTGTTGGCTTTTTCCCTGTTAACTGCTATCGGCACAAAATTGAAATTTACTGAAATTCAGCCCTTAAAAACTTAAAACCTTTTTTTAAAGCCCCGATCAACCGGACACTCATCATCAGTTTTGAAACCACCAAAATTACAAATCGCTTGTGGACTTTCAATTACATTTCGCTTGTAGACACTCAATACCGAAGATGAAAGGAAGAATTCGACTTCCGTGATGGGGCTCCGCTGCTCACGGCGTTTTTTGAACTACATGCATACCATCAGTTGGGGCGAACCGAGACAGTAGGGGCGAATCTAAACAGAGCTGCCTCTCGATATTTCTTCGTCAGTGTTATGACCGTACAAGGTCATAGATCAATTTATGCTACTGAATTTTGTATTTTATCATTTTACAGGCGCATTGTTTATATTTTTTAAAAATAACGCGCGATTTGAAATCTTGTAAGGAAACTGCTGTACAAAAAAAACAGTATATATATATATATATATATATATATATATATATATATATATATATATATATATAAAGTAGGAACCGGCAACCACATGTTTGGCGTTTTTTTGACAATATATGTACCAAAAATGAAAGATGTATTGTGCTTAATTTTTTTTTTTTATAAATTGATTAACAAAAAATTGTTTACAGGTGAGGCGAATTCATACACTACGTTGCGTCAGTATAAAAAGAAAGTGGGTATAAACTACATAAACTGTAGTCTAGATAAGAAAAAATCGCCTCTTTTCGACAGAGGCGCAACAACCGGGAAGGTCCAAGCGGTCCGGAGCCCCTACAATTACCTTGAAATTTTCCTTCAATTTATTTTATTTATATATTATTAAAAAGTAAAAGTTTTTAGTGGTTTACTAATATTTTGTATTTGAGAATCAAATTTTCGGAGACGACATTTTATTGCAACATTTTCCATTGTTACCGGAGAACTGCGTTTTCAAAAAATTTGATAATTTAAATTTTTGTTGGACCCCCTGTAGATATGTAGTTGTTGCGCCCCTGCTTTCCGATATTAAAAGTAAAGGAAAATCGCTCAGACAAGGTCGATTTTCCTTTATTGAATTTGACAGAATTTGACTTTTGATTATTGTTAGGGGGTCTTAGGTGAGTATGAAAACTTATGTCGTCGACCTCTAGGGTGGTCGACAAATTGGGGGGAAAGGGGAAAGTTGCAGAAAAAGCCGATCGGGAGACCACTTATATTTTGCTTATTATTGATCGTAGAGTGATAATTTTTTTTTTTAATTTGTTCGCAATGAAATGATCTAAAATTTATGTCATATGCAAATTTTTGATATACCTAATGGTTTCCGTGTAACAAAATGAAAATAGAAGACGTTAAAATTTGAATATTTTTAGTATACAGGGCTAGTCAAAAGTATAAAAAAGTAAAAAATCTTAGCAGGAAAGCATTTTTGGGATAAACGATGAGGACAAAAGT
The DNA here is from genome assembly GCA_035578155.1 of Brachynemurus nebulosus. NCBI lineage: Eukaryota > Metazoa > Arthropoda > Insecta > Neuroptera > Myrmeleontidae > Brachynemurus > Brachynemurus nebulosus. The sequence goes on along the minus strand of JAPWDM010000001.1, from coordinate 66,904,089 downwards.
TTCACCATTTGTTACGGCACATCCGATAACGACCTTCACCTTTATCTCAAAGTCAAGGTTCAAGGTCATATCAAGGTCAAGTCCGTTTTAGGGCTGCGAAGCAAGAAGATGCTTCGCAGACCTCATGTATTTGAATTTTAAACGTTCTAATGTGCGGCCAACTTGCACTTCACGAACCTTGTCCTAATGACACTTCCGCGTTATTTTGAGGTAAATGGGGTATTTTTCTTTATTACAAAAATAAAAAATTTAAAACATTAATTTTGGACTAACTGCTAATTATTTAATAATCGAACGTATAAAATTAAAAATTAATTAGATTTTTTCTTAATTGCTAATTTTTTTTATCTTTCTTGTTAGCAGTAAGGTATAAAAAAATAAAAAATAGTATTGACGCCTATATCATTTTATCTCTAATGTCGCTTATGAAAATTTTGAATGATTTTAAATAAAAAAAAAATTAAGTAAAAATGTATATTACTACATATTATTACTAAATTACTATTAAAAAAATTTAAGCTTTAGCAACATTTTTCAAATTCATTCAAATACAATTTAATTTCGGTTAATTTGTTATTTAAATTTATTCTTTTTTTTTTAAATGACATTTCAGTCCAGATATTCATTGATAACAATTATAAACAACCAGACAATGTCCACATACATCGTTTGTCATATACCTACATGTATGGAGCGTATTCCATTTCAAAAAGTATTATACAGTGCATCATATACAGATCGTGTTCCATTTTAGAAAAACACAAATGACACTGTGTAAGAAAGCGTTTATACATACGAGCACGATATAGTGATTACCATAAGGTATGATTCTAACGAGTTTCAAATTTGCCCACTTTCGCGCATGACGTCATGTGGAGAGTTAAGTCAGTGATTCTCTGTAAGAATAATATTACGAGGAAACGGTTATTCGTAATTTTTTAATAAATACAAATAAGTTACTAGTTTTGTTTTTGTAAAATTTATTAAAATACATCAGTTAACACTTTAATACTTACTTTATGACTTTCCATAATTAATTCTATATTAAAATGTAATATTTTTGTCAAAATTGGAACACGTCATGATTCGGGATTTTGTATAAATATGTGAAAAAAGGGATGTATTTATTATAAAAAAGATCAAGTTACTGCGAAAAATCGTACTTTTTATTTATAGAGCTATATATACACAAAGTAGCGAGGAGTGAATACATAGTAATTTAAAATTACTTTTCATTTCGTTATCTTATTAAATTTTCTCTTTTTTTAATCATTCTAGGATCTGACAATTCTAAATTTAAATTTCACATTCTAAAAAACAATCGACATCTAAAAAAGATTTTTTTTCCTCGCTGCAATTTTTATTAGAACTTTTATTTAATAAATTTTTTAAATAATCTTTTGAAATAAATAAGCCCTCTGAATTCACACTATTGAAAATAGCCTCTAATTTCTCCATTTCCGACATTATTTCGGGAATCGGTTTAGTTAAACCCTCTTCACTGAAGTGATCAACCCAAGAAAAGAGTCCGCCCTCACTACGATTAGCCAAAGTACGATATATTACTTACTAAAATACTATTTCTGCACTTAAACAAAAGAGTATATTGCATTTAATAAAATATTACACAGTGAGTTACATAGTGTCATACTTTGTCTACTTATTTCATAAGTGGAACATCTGTGTTTCGGCAGAGGGCAACATAGACAAATTTATTAGATTTTAAAAATTTCATTTCAATTTCAAAGATTCAATCTGCTTGATATACTTTCTATGATTCATAATAAATTAGAGATGGGCAAAATACCTAATAATTACCCAAATGGGAATATTCTCGGGAAAATTCCCGATGTGAATTTTCCCGTCGCTCATTTCTGCGTACATGTACAACGCCATATGTGTGATCAGTATACAGATTAGGTATATAGAATATATTATATACCACTAGAGATGGGCGACGGAAAAATTCCTATCGTGAATATTCCCATTTGGGTAATTATTGGGTCTTTTGCTCATCTCTGTTCACAGTTACATGTATAATTTGGTTAAAAGCAGTTAAAAGGTTAGTTATAAATAAAATTTTTAAAAAATTAGTTTTTCTGTGAAAAAGAAAGTACAAAAATTACTAAAATTTGGTTTGCATTATAGATGGACCGCATTAAGAACAATTTTTGGTTCTGGTTTTTGGTGGTTACGGCTATCAACGATTCTTAGCACAGACGGCTCATTAAAATATTTTAAAAGTATGCAAATTATCAAATAATGTTGTTATCTTATTTATAATTCTGTTACGGCTAAACAAAAGGAACATACCAAACGAATGTCTTTTACAAATGAAGTAATTACATAACTATAAAATATTCTTTAGGTCTGTTAGAATAAAAAAAAATCCATATTCATTAACTAATTTATCAAGACATACATATTATATTTAGTGATCGAAGAGGTTGCGGGGCTGACAGTATTGTCTTTATTTTTTTAAGGTAATAAAAATTGTTTATTTTTTTAGATAAAATATTTTGAGGCGATTTTAAATATATACAACAGGTAATTATGGATGCCTATATAGGGACAATATTCTCTTATATTGATATGTTTTGAATATATTTTAGATATGCGTGTATATATTTGTTGTCACAACTTGCTTGGTCCGATTTTAATTTTATGTATTGTTTTAAGGTATGTTTTGATGTTACTAGTGAATGATTTATGTGTATCAATTGTCTTTTTTCTTCCAATAAAATGTGAGAGAGACAACACATTATTTTGTTTTCCTAAAAATCTTTTTTTTAAATGACAGCTTATTTTTTTATTAACAAGTTTTAAGTTACAGTCAGTCAGTCAAATTTTCAACAATTTTAATTTAAAAAATGTTAAAATTTTTGTACTTTTTTTAAAATAACGCTTTTTTGTAACTTGAAACTAATTTTTATTAACAGCTGATGGTTAATAGAGAATATACCGATACAATTTTTTTTTTAAAATGTATTTACCCCGAATTTTTAACGTTTTAAGTTTTGAAAAGATAAATATGGTCCTATCAGCATCACAAGATTTCGAACATTAATTATATTGTACATGATAATAAACAGTCACTGTAGAATACCGATAAATATGTAATTAATTTTATTGTATGTATGCTTGTTTATAATTGAATGATGTCATTCATTCATTATATATTATTATGTGAAATGTGTACACACAAGACACAGCGTACATACATAGACATATACATATAGTATTCAATACTACACTAACGGAAAGTATTTTATACAACGGAAATAATTTATGTCTTTTATTTGATAATTTTAACAAGTCTAAATAATTTTTAATTTCTTAAACAAAAATAGTCACAAAAGATATATTATACCTCATTAAATTTTTATATTGGTATATAAGATTAATCATTTATACGTAGTAAATTAAATAATTTGCTGCAGGAATATTTTTTTACTTCAACATTTTTTTCAACAATTTCTAAATCTATAATTTACTTAATTATTAAACAGGACTATTAACTGTAAAAACATCCTAGAATTGCGAATTAATAAATTTAAATAAACTTATTAATAAGAAAAAAATAAAAATCTGGCAACCAATTTTTGCTATAGATGGCAGATATACATAATAACTATTTATTTATTTTATGGCCGTCACAGAAATAACAGGTAAAATATTTGTACTTTTGTTGTAAACATAAGATGTATGCTTGTGTTTTGCTCTGAATATTGAATAGATAGAGGGAGTACAGAGATGTAGACAACGTATATGAAAATGAAGGCAAAAAAGTGACAAGTGTTGACAAATATGGCGGATAAATAAGGTTGAGTTAAAAATTTTTCTATAATTTTATTATTGATGCTATATTTGTTGTTATAAGTATTGTTAGAATATTTATTAATAAATAGTCGTAAATTACAACAAAAATCACATACAAATTAAAAAACATCCAATACCACCGACATTTTGTAGGTTATAAAAGGTGTTAACCAATATGGCGAATTTGTTTCAAAAAAATAATGTGTAGGTACTTCATCTATTATATGATACATACATATTCTAATATCAGTGGTGTTTTGTAAATAGAAAACACTCATCGAACAATCGGCGTATGTGTTTCTTGCTGTCACGTTGGTATGTACGGAAGCACGTACCGTAGAGAGGGATGAATAGGTACGAATTCAGACTTCACATCGTATTTTTTTGTATCTATTTTATGAGTACTTAATCTTTGATATATTGAAAATTTATGCGAGGATGGTCACTTTATCACAGTATCCAAAAAATTTTGAAAATATCGGTGGTTTTTGAAAAAATAACAAAAATCATATAATTTCTTCTCTATGAAAAATTGGGGTTAAAAGAGATGATAAAAGGGTGAATGAGGACGACCCGTAGGGCCGACCAAAATTGAAATTTAAATATAACATAATTTCAAATTTTTTATATTTATACATTCAAAAAAAAAAAAATAATACTTGATGATTTTCTGTAGAAATAAACGTAGAATCTAAAATAAAAGTATAGAAATGTTATGCGGAATATGTTTATAAAAATATCGAATGACTTTGATAACCTTGAAAGTGCTCTCTTTATGTTCCAATATATGCTTCATCCATCCCTAATCACCCCACATTCCTCCCTTTATACTTTTATATAACGTACTTATTAACTTATATACTGTCCCTATTCACACCTTTTCCGTCTCTATTAACTTCCAACTTAACCCAAATCTCAAGTCCTCATTATTTCCTCTTAAAAGAATAAAAAAAAAACCAAAAGTCTGCAGTCTTCTTTTTTCAGATATTATGTTCCAAAATAATTAAATTTTCGATTAGACAACAATTTATTCATAAGAGCACCGAAATAAATTATTTTTAGATAAAGTTTTAAGGAACAAAAAATAGCACTGTTTGAAGACGTCAATCTAAATTCAATTTTTGATATTTTTTATTCAACTTTAAGCTTCGTTACTATTGTTACCCAAAAGAATAAGGATTATACTATAATTTAAGTAAGATATATGTTCGCATTTACATTTAGTAGGTATTTTTAAATTAAGTTCATGAATAATATTTTTTGTTTCGTCCTTATTTACCCGCCTATCCCGATTGATGCCACTCTACGGTATGGCTCACTGTCGACTGACTGTGTCGCTAGCGTCGTTCTTACACTGACTAGCGACCACGTGTAGGATATGTTATGATTATTTTTGGGGTTAATTTTTATTTTTATTTTTATTTTTACTAGTTATTATAATTTTAAGTGTGCAAAATGGAATTAATAAAAATAATAGATGATAGCCAATCATTATAATTGTCCGTAATTGAAGGAGATAGTTATAGTAAAACCCAATAGGTGAAAGGGGGCATGTTGGGGTAGCTAAGGAAAGTAACAAAAATACAAGATAATTTTTACGTTTATTATTCTTATTTATTTATGGCACATGTCTTATTAATCTAACTACAATTTGGCATAATCTTTGGGATATAAACTTTCCAGATTTTTTAAAATAAATGATTTAATAGGAAGTTGCGAAAAACCATTTTGCCCCATACCATGGGGTAAGATGGGGTAATTAAAGTGGGGCAAGATGGGGTAAGCTAATTATTATCACAATGAACACAAATGTGAATTTCTTCGGCGTTTTCATCATCCACACCGGCACAAGCATTGTGTGCCCAACGCCCACAAAGCTGGCAGGCTACCTAACCTTCGGATGATTTTAGATAAGTATGATTTTCATCATAACAATACAGGCAAATCGTATCTCCATCATCTTTTTTCATATTCTTCATAGTTTTTTTTTTGTAACGAGGGTCATACGGATTAGATGATTTCCTGGGTTTTTTTTAAATTCTCCAACTCCTTTTTATAAGGAGTGGAGGTTATAATTGCTGTTTTCCCTTTCCGGTATTGCTTTCTTTTTTCAGTTCGTTGAACTGAAGGAATTGGCAAAATATCACCAGGGGACGCATTTTCAAAGCTAGATGTAAGATCGCGGCATACACGGCTACGACATACTATCGCGGATGGGAGACTTAGAAGAAAAAGAACATACAGGTTCAGGTTCGGGGCCAGGTGTGTTACTCACAGTAGGTATGACTTGCCCGTAACATCCGGTAACAAAGCCTGTTCTAACTGGAGTGGATGATTCTGTTGTAACTTTAGGTCCTGTTGCAACTGCTCCAGGATGGGAAGTTGTTGAGGCCGTCGAAGATATAGCTGTGACTGCTGTAGTCGGAAGCACAGGTGGAACTACTGCATATTCTTCGGCTCCTGTTATCATTTGTTGTTCTGCATATGATAAATCTTCATTATTTTGTATATCCGTAGTTTTAGCAGATATAAAATCGGTATCCGTAAAATTATTTTGATTGTACGGACATATACCACACTTTCTGAATGCCTTAATAGCTGTAGACATTGTAGCTGCCTGAATGTATGCATTTCCAAATATTTTACTTATCTGAAATACTGTTACCACACGCCCTGGGTGTGATCTCCACCAGGCGGAAATAGCATGGTCATAATAAGTACTGAGTGGCCTCATAAATGCAACATCTGCTGGCTGCATTTTGTGTGTGCAGTGAGGAGGAAAGGAAAGTATAATAACTCCATTTTTACGTGCCAAATAAATCACTTCCAAATTTTGGGTATGACTCACATGCCCATCCAGAAGCAGTAACACATGGTTAGTAGGAGTAGCTCCAGAAAATTGGATGAATTTTTTAAACCAAGTCGAAAACATTTCAGTAGTTATCCAGCCTCGAGGATTGTAAACTGCTTCAGTACCTGGTAGTGCGTGAAATTCTGGTTTCATTCGTTGTCTCGGAAAAATCATTAGTGGAGGCATATAGGTTCCAACAGCGTTAAAACATATTTATACTGTAATGGTCTGGCCTCATTCTGCAGATGATAACGAGCCTACTTGTTTTCGTCCTTTCGTAGCTATTATTTTGCTCTTAGTTTTAGATACAATAGAGATTCCAGTCTCGTCACAGTTATATATTTTATCAGGAGTCAATTTATATTTATCGTAAACCTCTCCGAGTAACTGGTAGAATTTACCTACGGCCACTTTGTTGAATTCCATTGCTTAGCTGCTGCCGTGGCTTCGGGCTTACGAATAGATAAATCTTGATGGCGCCTTAAGAAACCTTTGAGCCAATCAACCCCTGCCATCTCCTTGTCAGTATTAAAATTATGAGTCTTACCATTTTTAACTGCCAATTGATATGCCAAACGTCTCAGGTCGACAGTTGTCAGTCCAAAAAGACGTTCTTCGATATGTTTTAGATATGCTACCATTTCATCTTCTTCTTTTGCAGTAAATATAGTTTTTTTAGGGCCCAAAGGTACAGCAATTGCAACTTCACTACCTTCTTTTATTTTCTTGACATATCGCTCCAGAGTGGTCTGAGGTACTGCGAATGCAGAAGAAGCTTTTCTGTAGCCCATTTCATTACTTAATACTTTATCTATAGCTGTTTTCATAGGCTTTGTTGACCACTCTCCTCTTCTGGTTTTTTTCTTGTACGTACGTGCCATTATTTTACCTGAAAAGTAGTAACAGTGCTACGTATTACAAACATAGATAAACTTCCCCATCTTGCCCCTATACCCCACTATACCCTGCACCCATTACCCCGTCTTGTCCCAAAGGTTGACTTAGAAAAAAATAATTCCTCAAAAATAAAAAGATGAACTGAACTTTTATTCAACTATATCACAACAAAGTAAACAACACTAGCAACAATATATTAAAAAAAACATAAATTGGATAGTTATAATTACCTTACAATAAAGACGTTTTTAACTGCACAAAATTAGATAAACGAGACACTGAAAGTGATTTTCGTTTGTTAACAAAAAACGCGCGCTTTCTCACTGATGGTTGCTCTCGTACTGACCGTTGATCGAGTATGGCTTCCTAATGGTTTGTTGCCTTCTATGCGCAACCGCTTAGTTTCTTGTATAAGTGCTTGACCCCATCTTACCTCCTAACCCCATCATACCCCCTTCCCCTAATACTTAAAAATAATTGAGGTTTGTAAAAAAAATTGAAGATTAATTTTTCAACTTTGATTTATTTTATATTTAAGCAACATAATTTTAAATACTTATGCTGTTGATTATTTCTTTCAGCCAAAATGTGTTGTGCAGAGTGAAATGAAACGCAGTTGTCTTTTCGAGTAATCAGCAACGACTGACTTTTATTTTATTGTGAAAAATGAAGTACATGTACAGGAAATAGAATAGTTACAGTATTTTACATACTTAGTGTAGGTGGCAGCAGTATCTTAGTAGGAGAGATTTTTTTTTAAATTTTTAATACATAATTATAACACCCCCACTTATTAAAAAATTAAAAATGATTACAATAAACCTAACTCTCTTGCAAATCTGCCATGCTTTACTGAATTCAAACTCTTTGTGAGAATATCAGCACACATATTTTCACTTGGCCTATAACCAATACTTAACATATCATCAGCGATCAAATCTTTAATGAAATGATATCTTACATCAATGTGTTTTGTTCTATTATTATGATTGTTGTTAAGTATTAATTTTTGGGCACTCTGGCTACCATTAAAAATTGGAATCTTATAAAATATACCAGTAAGCTCAGAATACAAATTTTGCAAGTATAAAGCTTCTTTACAAGCTTCAGAGATGGCTACATACTCAGCTTCAGTGCTTGATAATGAGACCGATTTTTGCTTTTTACTTGCCCAAGATATACTGGCACAACTCAACTTAAAAGTATAACCAGAGTATGATTTTCTATCATAAACATTTCTCGCCCAATCAGCGTCCACAAAACCAACAATACCTTTGGTATCTTTAGAAAAAGTTAAACACATATTATCTTTAGTTTTTTGCAAATATCTCGAAACACGTTTTGCTTGTTCCCAGTGACTCTGATTAAAACTATTGTTAAACTGGCTTAAAAAACTAACTGTATAACATAAATCAGTTCTAGTTAATACTACTGGGTACATAGGGACTACCTATCAGTTGTTGATAAGGGTAATCTTTTGTATTAGTTTTGCAATTTTTAAAACTAGGATTGGCTTCCATTGGAGTATTAGCTCCTTTACATTCCTTCATGTTAAATTTATTTAACAATTGATTGATATAATCTTTCTGGGATAATTTTATGATACCATTAGTCTTATCCCTAATTATTTCCATACCTAAACAATTTTTAGCCTCTCCTAAGTCTTTTATTTTAAACTCTTTACTTAAAGATAATTTTAACTTATCAGTTTCTTCACATTTGTTATGAAATACAAAAAAATTATCTACGTATAAAGCTACTACAACTAAGGTGTTTTTTAACTTTTTTACATATACACAAGGCTCGTACTTCGACTGAACATAACCTAAATTTAACAAAAAATCATTTATTCTAATGTACCATGCTCTAGATGATTGTTTTAAGCCATATATAGTTCTTTTTAATTTACAAATCTTTGAAGGGCTTTCGGTCGAGTAAAAACCTTTTGGCTGCCTCATGTACACAGGCCTATCCAGAAAACAATTCAAAAAAGCTGTACAAACATCCAGATGACGTATGTTAAGGCCGAGCTTTACAGATAATGCAATTAACAATCTTAAAGTACTATGTTTCACTACGGCTGAAGTGTCCTCATAGTCTATTCCATATTTTTGCACAAAACCTTTAGCAACTAGTCGAGCTCTATATGACATTTGACATCCAGAATCACATACTTTTCTGGAACATCAACCAGGTCCCAGGCATCATTTTCTTTAAATGACTCCAGCTCATCCTCCATGGCTTTTTTCCATTTTGCCCCATCTGGTCTGGATAATGCCTCTTCGACACTAAATGGTTTACTACTCAAGTCATTTTCATTTAACTCATTAGTGCATATGTATGTAACATAATCATCAAAGGTTTTAACTTTTGGTTGTCGAGATGACCTTCTAACCTCATTATTTGTCGAGTCGTTATTATCTTCAGGTACAAAATCACTGTCGTTATCATCATCCATCTCTTCTGGATTTGACTCTTCCCCCACTGAATCCAGTTTTTCTTGATTTACCTGCACTTCGCCAGACAGCTCACGTAAAGTTTCATCTTCGAATTCAATCTTCACAGGAACTTCATTTTGTTTACTTTCTATAACTGTGACATTTCTACTGGTAGTAACGTTGTTTGTCCTGGGATTAAATATTCTATAACTCTTTACTGTTTCACCATACCCCACTAAAATTCCTTGTTCAGACTTTTTGTCAAACTTTCTTCTTTGGTTTTCTGGTATATGAACCATCACAGTAGAACCAAATATTCTTAGATGGCTTAGGTTGGGTTTACTACCTGTCCACATTTCGAATGGCGTTTTGTTTAATCCTGAAACAAATGATCTCTTTCTTAGATAGACGGCTGTGTTGACTGCCTCAGCCCAAAACTGTTTTCCGACACATGCGTAAAAAATAAGACATCTGGCTTTTTCAATTATTGTCCGATTCATTCTTTCACTCACGCCGTTTTGCTCTGATGTATACGGGTTAGTTGTTTGGTGAATTATGCCATTTTTCTTTAAGTAAAAACTAAAATCATTGCTGCAGAATTCACCATCATTATCAGTTCTAAGTTTATTTTTCTGAGTTTCAACCATCTTTTTAAATTCTTTGAAATATTCCAGAACTTCATCTTTAGTTCTTAAGAAATAAACAAAACACATTTTGCTAAAATCGTCCACAAAAATTAGAAAATATCTTGAGCCTTCAATCGACATTATTTCCATAGGTCCACACACATCACTATGTATAATTTGAAGTAATTCTGTAGCCCTTGTATCTGCATGTTTAAATGGTAGCTTTGATTGCTTGCCTTCACAACATACGATACAATTCTTCTTTTCGAGCTTTCCACTATAAGTTAACCCGGTTACTGTTCCATTACTCATTCTCTTCAAGTCATCAAAGTTTAAATGTCCCAATCTTCGGTGCCAAGTACTTGCTGTTGCTAAAAAACAATGTTTGTTTTCCTGATTTATGTTTAGACGATTAACAATGTCTATTATATCTGCAGTAGCAATTAAAATGTTATCTAGATTGTAAATTTTGCACCCACTATCTTCAAAAATTACATTATTCCCATTTTTTACAAGCTGACTGACAGATATCAGATTAGTTGTAAGTTGTGGAATACACAAAACATCTTTGACGAGTATATTATTCAACTGATTTCCAACTTTTGTCTGTATATTAACATTTCCCATGTTTTTAACTGGCACTTTCATATTGTTTGCAACTAAAATGTTCTCAATTTCACTTTTTTTACCTTCTTCCAAAGAATCCTCTAAAACAGTGATGTGAGTGCTGGCACCGGAATCACCAGTCATCTCGGCTAAACTGTAATGGAAAGCTACACTGAAAACACCTGAAATCCCTGACCTCTCTTCATTAGATTTCTGTCCACTCGGTTTTCCATTACTATTATTTTTATTTGGGCATCTACTTTTATAATGTCCAAATTGTTTATAACTATAACACTTTACATCATGTTTGACATTTAGATCATTGTCGCCATTTGCATTTGACTTATTTGATAGCTGTTGTTTCGCATTCCCTGCTCTACCGACCTCTGACTCCATATCCAATAGCTTTGTTTTAATGGCGTCAGTCGTGATAGAAATCTCCGAATGTTCAATGGCCATTATCATTGGTGCAAACTTTTCTGGCAAACCTGCTAGTAGAAGCGATCCAACCCATTCTTCATCGATATTGAATCCAGTACCTCTGAGTTTTTGCGCAGTTTCCACCATCTGGTTACATATGCCGCCATTGACTCATAATTCTCAAGCCTCATGGAGATAAGATGGAGCAATAAACTTATTCGCCTCGTAAAACCGCTGTCGTCAAATAAGGTTTTTAATTTCTCCCATAAATCTTTTGCATTGGTTGTGTCTTTGATATGCACATAAAGCGAAGAATCTATTGTTAAAATCAATTTCGCACGTGCTTTTGCGATCGTTTTCTCGTTTGTTTCCGTCCCGACCAAACATTCACTTAAATTGTCAATAATGAGGAAATTTTCGGCTGCAAAAGCCCACTCATCATAATTTTGACGACCTAATAGTTTGGGCACACTCGCGACATAATTATTTGACATCGTGCACTCGAAAAATTTCACTTTTCTAACAACTTTAACCAAAAAAAACCTGGGCTCATAACCTGTTGTGCAGAGTGAAATGAAACGTAGTTGTCTTTTCGAGTAATCAGCAACGACTGACTTTTATTTTATTGTGAAAAAGGAAGTACATGTATGGGAAATAAAATTGTTACAGTATTTTACGTACTTAGTGTAGGTGGCAGCAGTATCTTAATGGGAGAGACTTTTTTTTTTTAATTTTTAATATATAATTATAACAAAATCAGCAGTACTGAGAAAAATATATATAGGATGGAAACATCGTTACCACAGAAGCGATAAATATTTGCAGATGAAGGAATCTGTAGGAGGTGTGAAAGAATTAAAATTAGACGCCGCGCCGCCAGGAAATATAAAGGAAATAACAGAATTAGCCACCACTGTAATGAAAAATGAAAAGAATACAATGTATTTTAAAAACTCGGAAATTCATCTTGGTAACTATCGGAATCTTTCCTAGACTTCATTAATTCCAAAGCCAGAAGGTGCGATTTTTGGGAATTTTGTTCAAAATTGTTCGGTAAAAATCGTCGATTGAAACTATATTTTAACAACTAAGAAGGAGACAGTTTTCTTCAGTATCCTTTCATAATGTTTTAAGTAATTCTTCAAGTAATTTATCCAATGTTTCATCCAAAGGAAACGTAAGCGTTTCATCGTCTTCTACCAGTAGTGAAAGAAATACTAAATGCCCCTGTCGCAGCATTCTGCATAACATAGCGAATTTCCGTTTACAAAAGTTAGTTTTTCTTGGAAACTAGTTGACATAGAATAATATTTTAAGGACCTTTTGATGTGATTTTTTCTCCTCTTTCCAATCATTTTTTCAGAAAAATTGCCAAAAAAACCATGTTCTGGGCATCGGACGGGTCTGATTAACGAACTCGTCCAACGGTTTGGGACTTTATATATATATATATATATATATATATATATATATATATATATATATATATATATATATATATATAAAAGATCCAAATCCACAACGCGTTGTGGTTATTTGAAATCAGCCACAACGCGTTTTAGGCGGTTAACTGATGCAATTGTGACACGACGGACAGGTTGCTATTTTTTAATTAACGTATAGGATTCAGGATGTTAAATAATAAAAGCCTTTTATTAAATTTTTATTCATTTTGAATTCGTGATTTTATATTAGTAAATATAACAAAATTATTTCTAATAATAGGTACTGAATTGCAAATTAGTTATTTTTAAGCAATACATAGGTAGTCATGCATTAAATCTGGGTTTCTGTTTCTCTGGTGGCTTCACATTTTAAAAGTGTAATAAAAAAAATTCACCTTTTTAGAGACCGTAATTAATTTTATGACTTAGTTTGGTAAAAATTCTTTTGTCCCTTTAAATTTTTCTGTCTTTTTAAATTGTGTTAAAAAAAGTTTAAGTTCAATATGGATTTATATGTAACTCAACTAAAAATTAATATCTTAATCTTAATAATATCATAAATGTGAAAGTTTGGATGTTTGGATATTTATTGCTGAAACGGCCGGACCGATTTTGATAAAATTTTATATACACACAGACATAGGTAATTATTACAGACAATTGCAAATCCCCTAAAATTAAGTATATAATTTCTTCAAACATATGTCTAGTTTCAGGTAATATTTTTCTGAGAATTTGAATATAGCGGAAAAATCGAATTTTAATCCAATTAAAGGACAGTTAATAATTACTACAAATAATTGGAAATTCCCAAAAACTCATTATCTAATTTCTTCAAACATATAGTTTCAGGTAATTTTTTGGAAATTTAATTAACTATGTATTTAAGAAAATATCAAATATTATTAATTAAATTCTACCCCACCCCCGTTTTGAAAATATGACTATGTAAATTGTTCAGAAATGGTTTAAAATCACAGTACAAGCTTTTTAAATTTTCAAAAATTATTTTTGAAAATTATTTTTGGTATATAAAATAATGAATAAATTGTATACATGTATGTATTTCTAACCAATTATATACACCTTTAAAAACAATAAAATATTGACCGTGGGATGCTTGCCATTCGTGTGTTTCTCTTTTTGTGTTGAGTTCCAATTTAAGGATCGTGTCGATCTTTTTTAACTGCGGGATGCAATTCATGATCAGCCGATAAAATAAAGCTCATAATCTAGTTTTCATTTTGAAATTCCCAACTTTAATGCAAGCAGTATCAAAGATCTATCATTATTTGCTGTTAGGTATTATAATTAAATAATATTGAATCCCACAGGAACATTTAATCGGGGTAAGATTACACCATGTGTTAAATCAGGGTAAATAGTGTCTCTCTGTGTACTAAATTTCATCGACTTCGGTTTAGTTAATTGGATGTGATTTAGCAGTTGATTTTGTTTCCACCGGGAACCCTCAATCGGGATAAAACTATCCTATGTATTATTATTCCTTCTGCATTCACTATAAATTTTCATAACCCTCTTAACACATTTTTATAATATAACTAGCTCTGACCGACGGCTTCGCGCGCATTGAATTCAATCCCCCCTTCTTCCCCCGGAAACCACCAATCGGGATTAAACTATCCTGACTAAAACTATTTAGAAATTATTACTATATGTGTTCATAGCAAATAATGTTTCTATATTAAATTTTATCAAATTCGGTTCAGTCATCCCACAGGAACCTTTAATCAGGATAAGATTAGCCTATGTTTTAACTCAGGATTAATCGTGCCTGTATACCAAATTTAATCAAATTCGGTTTAATTATTAGGACATGATTTAATAATATAGGTATTTTGTATCCCCCGGGAACCTTCGATCGCGATAAAACTATTCTATGTGTTATTAAAATTCTTGCTACATGTGCTCATAGTAAATAGTGTCTCTATATTATATTTCATTGAATTCGGTTCAGTCATCCCACAGGAACCTTTAATCGGGATAAGATTATCCTATATGTTAACTCAGGATAAATAATGCCACAGTACCAAATTTCATCGAATTGAATTTTGTTTTTTGGGGTGTTTTTGAATAATTGTTTTTGTATCCCCCAGGAACTTTCAACCGGGATAAAATTTAGCCCATGTGTTAAATTAGTGTATAAGGAGTGTGTATATAAAATTTTGTCAAAATCGGTCCAACCGTTTCAGTATGATTGAGCAACAAACATCCAAACTTTCACATTTATAATATTATTAAGATATTAATTTTTAGTTAAGTTACATATAAATTCATATAGAACTTAAACTTTTTTTAATATAATTTAAAAATATCGAAAAATTTTAAAGGATAAAAGATTTTTAACAAAATAAGTTATAAAATTAATTACGGTCTCTAAAAAGGTAATTTTTTTTATTGCACTTTTAAAATGTGAAGCCACCAGAGAAACAGAAACCAAAATCTGTTTAAGAGGGTATTCTAGTCTAGAAATTCGAAAAAATCGATTTTTCTTTTTTTCACATTTTCAAAGTTTAGACCTTTAAGAATAAGCCTCTAAAAGGATTTACGGAAATTCAAATTATTTTCGGAGTTATGGTTATTTATTTCTGTGTACTGTGTATCCTTTCAGTGTTAAATTTAAATTTTTAATATAAATTACTCGAAACTGCTTTTTTCGATACGGTTGACATGATATCTCAAGATTTAATGTACCGATTTATTTGAAATTTGGTACAGACCTTCTTAAATACTATCAAAATTGGTCCGACGTAGGGGTTTTTGGAATTTCTTTTTTTTACTATTTTTAAAAAATTTTCGAAGTTGAAAAAAGGAGGCGAAAAATAATTTTTTAAAAAAATGGCCGCCATTTTGTGAAAAACTTTTTTTTTTCAAATCAGCTACATCACATCAACTAGGAGACACCTTTTTTTGAGTTCCCACTTTGCCGGCTTGTACCGATTGCAATTTTGAAGTTTTTTTAAATTTTTATACATTTTTATACTTTTTAAATATCAATAAAAAACTGTCAAAAAATAGATACTAAAAATGTTTACTCTTTTTTTTATTACGCCCATAAAATCATCTCAAAATCGAGTTTCTAGTCTAGACTAGAATACCCCTTTAAGCTGTAACAACCAACAAACAACTCCAAGCGACTTCACTTGACACCATCTTGATAACATCTTGATGTTATTTACAATGAGTTGGTTTTCGCGCCAAATTTTCATTTTAAAATTGTAGGTACGTATTTGATCTTTCAAAATAAAGTCACGTATTTGATCTTTCAAGATTCAAAATAAAAAGGTCACTTAGTTTATATACAAAAACAAAGCTTTTAGAATAGTTTTTTTTTTTTAATTTCAGTCGAATACCCTATTTTATGAACTTCAACAGATTAACAAACAGTCGCGTTATAATTTAAATTTTTAAAATCAAACAATGGGCGATCCATTGTTTAATTTTTTGAATTTCAGCATTGTAATCTTCAAAGAAAATGTAGATAAAAAGTTCTGTTTTTAAAATTGCAATTTAGAGCCACTGGGAAATGTCAATAATTATTTTAAAAAATTTAAAAAGACAAAATGTCAAACAGTTCATCAGCCTTACAAAAATAACGAATTTTTGAATCACAAATACTATTAGAGCCATATTCAATCAATTTCCGTGTCACTTATTTTTAAAACATCATATCGTTTAAGACGACGATAATGTTTTGACGATAGGAATTGATTACTTTTTTTGAGAAGCTGAGCCTCCTTTGTGTCTTAAAGTAACGTTTGGTATCGTTCGTTACTAATGAAAAAACTGCGATCGGTATTTATTTTTATAAACTCATCCAATTCATCATAAAATACATTCTTTTTATTAGCCATGATTAGAGCACTGATGTTTACATTTGGAAAAAACAATCAACAATGAATGCAAATTCAACGGTATTTGATTACAATGCGCCAGTTGACAAATAACAACCTGTCCGTTGTGTCACAATTGTATCAACTAACGGTCTAGAACGCGTTGTGGCTTTTTTAAATGACCACGTCGCGTTGTGGTCAAATCTTATAAAAGCCACGACGCGAATTTCGCGTTGTGGTCTTTTTGAGTTAGCCACAACGCGTTGTGGCTGTTTTCATAATCCGACAAGGAATAGGTACGGAATATAATGAGTTAAAACAATTCATGAATAATAGAATGGAAGTACCTACTTCATTGTCTTATAAAATCAAATCACTATATTGAGCCATACTGTGGGCCGGATTATAGTTACATTAAACTAAAGTTAAATTAGAGTTATATTTTGCAAATAAGAGCTAAATTTGTTATAATTACTAATGGAATTTGTTTTAAAAGTGTGAATAAAACCAGACGTTGTAAAAAAACATCCGAATACAAGAGATTATGAATACAACAAATGAATCCACGAATACAACCGATCTGAATAATGAGATATTCGATCCAAACATTCTCTAGTAAAGACAAAGTATTTTTTTTAAAATTCGAATACACTGTGAAGTATTCGAATATATGAATATGAATACTTCTTGTGTATTCGAATACCTATTCGATTCTGTATTCGATTCTCTCATCACTAATTTCTACCATCAAATGAGCCCTTCACTGTACACATTGATTAACTCCATAAAATAATGTGACGAAAAGTGATGAAACAATGCACATATTTATTCAAAACTAACCGTATATCCACCCGATGGATTTACCATCGGCAACATTTCAGGATGTCAGTCAGTGTTAAAGATTTACTAAATACCATCCCTATGCCCGATGGAATTTCCATCAACAACATCTTTTTATTGGATACCTAATCACTTTCTGCTCACTTTTAATGTTTTTCAAAAGCCTAAATCAATATCCACGTTTATAACTTCAAAAATGATGAACTTCCCATATGAACTTTCATTTTCTGTTTTAACGCCTTAGGGAATAAATTTCCAGAAACAACTGACTTTTATTTATAAATAGAAGCCTAGCCGCCAATTTTCATAACTCCTGTGTTTCGTCCTTCTAAACTCAATAGTTGAGGTTGTGCGTTGTCTGTCAGTCAAACTTAAAGATTCATTAAATAATATATCATTTATTTTAATAGCCATAGTAACATATTTTTATAACATATTAATATCTCTAACTTCAAAAATGACGAATTTACATACAAATTTTCATCCCCTATTAAACCCACTTAGGGGACGAATTTTCCAAAATCCTTTCTTAGTGCTTATCTACGTTACATAGGGAACTCCTATGCAAAATTTCATTCTTATAACCCTAATGGTTTAGGCTGTGCGTTGTCTGTCAGTCAGTCAGTCAGTCAGTGTTAGAAATTTATTAAGTAGATTTTATTACTGATCAAAACAAATTGGTGATAAGGCTAGTCGTCCACTAGATGCGGATAATTGCTAAATGCGATTCGGAGGATTACGCACGTTTGTCGTCCGTTCGAAATGATATATCTGCTATCCGTCTACTAGTGCAATATTTTTCAGCAGCATACCATTTGCGAAACATTTGTCAAATGGTGAATTTATTTTAATTTTTTTAGAATTACAACAATAAATATACAATATTTACGATAATTAATTTGTAACTGAAAATTTTATTTTTAGAACTGAAAAATTAATAGCTAATTTTTTTATACTTTTAAAAATTACTGTAAGAATTACAGTAATACATATATTTAATAATATTTTTTTAAAGCTATAACTAGATGGTATAAAAATACGTAAAAAGCAATTTAGAGTTAATTTCAGAGATTCTATTTTAAAAATTATTTTTGGTTTTTCTTGAGAACCAGTTTTATATAAAAGAAAAATTTAAAAAGCTCTTTGATATAACTTCTAACGATTTTTGTGTTTACGAAACTTTTGTGTTTTGGATACCTCTATAATATGTCCCACAAAAAATTATCAGTTTAAAGAACATAGGTATACCCCCCCCCCCCTTCCCCCCAAAAAATTGTTTAATTTTTCAATATTTTTTTCATCAACTTTGTAGCTTTGGTATAATTATCAAAAAGTTTTTACAGGCTTCTTACTATTCATACAACATATAATTCTAAGCAGGGCACGCACCAATGGGGGGGGGGTAGCCCACGCATTTGATCGGGGCGGCATTTTTGTAAAATTTGGCAAAAAGAGGGTGGGATTTTATTATAATTGGCGAACAAAAAAAAGAAACATTTGCCTGGGGCGGCAAATTTTAAGGGCGGCATTTTTGTTACCTGACGAGCAAAAAAAGAAAGTCGCCAGTTTTCCACCGGCGGAATTAATCCTTTTTGTCCGGGGCGGCGTAATCGCTAGAGCGGGTCCTGTTCTGAGTATCCCTAACTTAATACATGTCAAGCACGCATTTGACGAATTTTTTTATATGGCAACCCCTGCTTTTAACACCGGAAATGGAAAAAGCGGAAAATTCTGCATCCGAATGTGACCTTGATCGTGATCTCAAGAACAACGATCAGGGTCAATTCAAGGGCAAATGCTGATTTTTACTGCCCAGCCGCTAGCTGACATTAAGTATGCACTGAAAGAGGTATAGAATTTGACTTTTGATTATTATCAGGGGGTCTTAGGTGAGTATTAAATCACATGTCGTCGACCTCTAGGGTGGTCAACAACTTGGGGGTCAAATTACAGAAAAAGCCGATCGGGAAATCGCTTATATCTTGCTTATTATTGACCGTAGAGTGATGATTTTTATTTAATTTGTTTGCAGTGAAATGATCTAAAATTTATGTAATATGCAAACTTTTGATATACATAACAGTTTTCGTGTAAAAAAGAGAAAACAGAAAATAATGGCAAAATTTAAGAATTTGGGTTTGCCCTTGAATTGACCCTGATCATTGACCTTGAGATCACGATCAAGGTCATATTCGGATGCAGAATTTTCCGCTCTTTCCATTTCCGGTGTCAAAAGTGGGGGTTGCCATATAAAAAAACTGACTTGACCTTGATATGACCTTGAAACTTGACTTTGAGGTCAAGGTGAAGGTCATCATCGGATGCGCGTAACAAATGGTGAAACTTTTTCCCTCATCGTTTATAACAAAAATACTTTCCCGCTGAGATTTTTGACTTTTTTATACTTTTGACTAGCCCTGTATACTAAAAATACTTAAATTTTAACGCTGCCTTC
Organism: Brachynemurus nebulosus; assembly: GCA_035578155.1. NCBI lineage: Eukaryota > Metazoa > Arthropoda > Insecta > Neuroptera > Myrmeleontidae > Brachynemurus > Brachynemurus nebulosus. The sequence continues at coordinate 66,883,838 of JAPWDM010000001.1, read as the reverse complement.
TATTTTCATTTTTTTACACGAGAACCATTAAGTATATCAAAAATTTGCATAACATAAATTTTAGATCATTTCATTGCAAACAAATTAAAAAAAAATATCACTCTCCGATAAATAATAAGCAAGATATAAGCGATCTTCCGATCGGTTTTTTCTACAACTTTCCCCCCTTCCCCCAATTTGTCGATCAACCTAGAAGTCGACGACATGGGTTTTCATGCTCACCTAGGACCCCCTACCAATAATCAAAAGTCAAATTCTATATCTCTTTCATGCATACTCAATGTCACCTAGCACCTCGTCTAAGGTAAATAATACAGATTACTAATGATGATAATTATAAAAGAAAAACGCCGTGGCAGCGGGGCCCCATCACGGAAGTCGAATTTTTCGCTTTATCTTCGGTATTGAATGTCTACAAGCGAAATGTGATTGAGTCTACAAGCGATTTGTCATTTTGCTGGTTCCAAAACTGATGATGAGTGTCCGGCTGATCGGGGCTTTAAAAAAAGGTTTTAAGTTTTTAAGGGCTGAATCTCAGTAAATTTCAATTTTGTGCCGATAGTAGTTAGCAGGAAAAAAAGCCAACACAATTCGTGCGAGGGCATTTCTACCCATGCTTATCCGCCAATTGCCTTTGTGTTTTATTTTTAAATATTAAAAAAGGACCTTAAATAGTAAACTGAACGGCCTTTATGAAGATATTTTTTCTTTCCAAAAAAATCCAAAATTTCTATTTTATAAATAAAAATCCAAAATTCCTACTTTATAAATAAACAGTGACTTTTAGGCTATTGACTATGTAGTTGAATAAGGAACTAACTTAGGAACCTGTTAACTAAGTAACAGGTGTTTTATTGCTTCATATGTTCAGTTGTACCCCAAAGATGATAAATTCACAAAGTGCTATTAAATTTAGGCGTGCGTTTTTACGAACGACGTAAACTTATCGACGCTTACGTTTTTTAACTATAACTCAAAAACTATGCATTTTTCGTAAATACACATAATATGAGTTTTTGTAGAGAATTAAATTTCCTATCGAAATGGCACTTTATGAACTCAAAAAGCTTTTTTCTCAACAAAATAAGTCAAAACAATTATTTAAAAAAAAGCTCAAATTTTTCAATTTTTCTTTTTTTTTAAATTTTTGAGTAGTACTTTTTTCTGAGTGAATTTAGGTATAGGGATTGGTTCACAAAAAAGAAAGCTGATGTAATTCCCGTCAGAATGGTGTCCGATCAAAATATTTTCGATAAAAACCGGCTGAGGTACAGTCGTTCAAATTTACCTACTTTTTTACAATTTTATTACTTTTGACTTTTATACCATGTTATTTGTAATTTTTACACAAAAAAATTATTTTTATTGAGTACAAAAATTATTTCTGCTTTATCAGAGGTAACGATAAAATTATTTGCTAAAAATTTTGATATTCATATGATCTTAGGTATAAAAAGAAACTTTAATATTGTACTAAATTACAGTTCAATTTTTGAAAAAAAATTAAATGTACCTATTATATTTCTCCCATAATGTTTTCAAATTCAATATCAATATCTTCATCATCATCGTTTTGGACATCTCCTTCTATAATTTCTGGAACATCCGCATTTTCACAATTTTCTGGAACATCCGCATTTTCGCAAATAAATTCTTTGCAGCTAATTCCTAATTTTCTACAGCTGCAATTTCCGTGACAACCTTTTATACACCCGCAAGCTATTTGTTCCAGTAAATTCTGCAGTGCAGGAGGTTTTGTTGTTTTAATTGGCACTAATCCATTTTTAGATTTTTTCCGACCCCACTCAAATGGATTTAAAATATTTCCTTCCCACTGTTGAATTTGGTGGTACGTCCTTAAACCGTGATATTTAGTGGCATCAGAAGTTAGTGGGAAATTGGTTAGAGAAAATTTTGTGCTTTTTGATAATTTTTGAAAAAGTTGTAACCGAGAACTACCTAAACTGTTGGTGTTAATGCCATAAAGAGAAATTACGATTTAATTCTATTAAGTAAATTGCGGCTGTAGAAAATTATAGGAATTAGCTGCTCCATGTTCTGCAAAGAATGTATGGGCCTAAATTGTGAAAATGCGGATGTTCCAGAAATGACAGAAGAGGACGTCCAAAACGATGTTGATGAAGATATTGATATTGAATTTGAAAACATTATGAGAGAAATATAATAGATACATGTAACTTTTAAAAAAAATTAAAACTATAAATTAGTACAATATTAAAGTTCTTTTTTTACACCTAAGATCATATGAATATCAAAATTTTATCGTTACCACTTTTATCGTTACCTCTGGTAAAGCAGAAATAATTTTTGTACTCAATAAAAATAATTTTTTTGTGTAAAAATTACAAATAATATGCTATAAAAGTCAAAAGAAACAAAATTGTAAAAAAGTAGGTAAATTTGAACGACTGTATTTCAGCCGGTTTTTATCGAAAATATTTTGATCGGTCACCATTCTGACGGGAATTACATCAGCTTTCTTTTTTGTGAACCAATCCCTATACCTAAATTCACTCAGAAAAAAGTACTACTCAAAAATTTAAAAAAAAAGAAAAATTGAAAAATTTGAGCTTTTTTTTAAATAATTGTTTTGACTTATTTTGTTGAGAAAAAAGCTTTTTGAGTTCATAAAGTGCCATTTCGATAGGAAATTTAATTCTCTACAAAAACTCATATTATGTGTATTTACGAAAAATGCATAGTTTTTGAGTTATAGTTTAAAAAACGTAAGCGTCGATAAGTTTACGCGGTTCGTAAAAACGCACGCCTAAATTTAATAGCACTTTGTGAATTTATCATCTTTGGGGTACAACTGAACATATGAAACAATAAAACACCTGTTACAAATTAGTTCCTTTTCCCCCTGTTTTTTTGTACATAGTCAATAGCCTATTTAATAACATTTTTAAATTACTTAATATGTATGTATTGCGTTTGTTATAAAAGTATGTTCATTTATTTTTTAAATTTTTAAAATTACTAAACGCCAACTTGTACTAGAATAAAAATAAAGCATTTAAAACACATTTAACAATACCATCGAATTCCGATGTAAAAATGGGAGAAATGGGAGGAAAAGTAATGGGGAATCTCTAAGATTCACTAGCTTGATACTAACTCAATACACGTGCAAAATTTCAGGTCTCTAGGTTTCCTTAGAGAGTCTCTAAAAGTGTTAGAATAAAAGCAAAAAAATCAAGGAAATATTGGTGTAAAAATCTTGGGGTAAGGTTTGGCTATTAACTTAACCTAAATAATCCTCCTTAAATATTAAATGGGTTCAATCGCAAGTAAATAAATAAATAAATAAATAAATAAATAAATAAATAAATAAATTCGGTAGAGCTCATGTTCACAATATTTATTGTAGAAAATATATCACGGTTTTTTCTATACTTTTTAAAAAAAATTTTAACTTTTTCTAAATAAAAAGATTATCAAATTTCTTCGAAAGCTATTTTGTTTATAAAAATAGATACATTAGCAGTTAATAAAGTACATAATCTTGTTACATAAAAGTAAAATGTAAGCCTTTTAAGTCGTTTAAACCCTTACAATAAATTGTATTTTGATGACAGGTGTTTAATATTGCTTATTCAGTATAGGATTAGTTATAGTTTTTATCAAATACCGCATATTTTTTAATTTAATCTTTATTATGACTAACATTTCTTTTAATTTCAATTACAATAGAATGATGCTATTACTAAAATTTTAATGTTAGAGAACGAAACATATCTAATAGTAAGTGGAACAGAATTTTTCGAGCCATCTGAATAATTACTTCTATTATTGATGCAACTGCAAGGCGGCCAACCGTCCTGGAAAAGTAGTTGCCGTCCTGCACCGAAATTTTTGTTAAAAAGGTCCCGGAATGGGTCTACTACGTCCCGGAAGTTTAGCATTTAGTAGATATGACTAATCAAAAAATTTATAATAATTGAAAATAAAAGTCCCGAGGCCGGATCTATCGATTTTGATGAAATTTGAATATGTTGTAGAGCAGTGTTTCTTAACGTTTCTTTAGTCCCCGGTAAAATCTCGTATATTTTTGTGCGGACCAGTCACATAATTACATATTGATACATATGATAATTATCAATTTTTTTAATTACATTTATACTTAATATGAAATGTGCTTTTCCGACCACTTCGTCTACCGCGTAATTCAAATTCATATCGACACTTTCTTAAGCATTAGAGAAAGGTTTAAAAACCATTCTTCAATTCTAAATAGTATTATTGTATCCTGGAATCATTTCTGTCATTAATTAAAATAACACTTACAAGTAAAGGTCTTGAAGTGATAATTCCCGATTTTGATGAAACTTGGTAGGTGTGTAGAACACAGAAAAATAACAGACACGTATTTTTCTTTATCGGTCAAAAACGCCATTTAAGGGGTGAAATCCGCACCCAAAGTTGGGGTAAAAATTTAATTTTGTCAAATTACTCGAAAACTATAACAGATAGAAAAAAAGTTTAAATTGACACAAACCTTCATTTTTAAAGATCTTTCTACTGATGTACTCAAATCCAGGGTCGGACCTATTGGAGGGGCCTTGACTATAAAATTGAGGGTCAATTTTGAAATTGGGTGAATATGGTTCGACCAGTCAAAATACTAATATCAAATATGAAAACTACATCAAAAATACTAGTTTACCTATTTTTGCTAGAAGCCGTTACGTTAAAGCTAAAAGCTCAAATCTATATCTAAAATCTTACATATCCAATCAATATTTTACTTATAATATCTTTAAAAGTAACTTTTTAAATCGTCTTTATTTATTGTATTTATACTCTACAATTTATATTTAAACAAAAATATTGTACAAAATTTTTATTATAATGTTATTCGTACAAAATTAAGGGCTTTATACAAATTCCGGTAGCTCTAATTAATATTGGAAACTGTTGAAATATTTTAAAACACAATCGGTAGAGGCAAAATTTAAATTGACGTAGCATATAATTTGTTTTAGAACTCAGAAAATAGACAGGGATATTTATATTTATAAATCTAGGGTCGTAGTTATTAACGGGTCTTCAGAAAAAATTAAATATTTACTCTACCCAATTTTTAGTACAACCTATACTTCCGATTTTCCAGCAATGGTGAATTCCGTTCGGATCATCATTATTTCACAGATTTGCGAGTAATATTTTTACAATGAAGCCTTTTATATTTTTAGTAGTGATCGTGTAATATTAAATTTTCTTTAGAGTACTATTTTACTAGTTAATAAAAATGCTGGATCATTAATTCCAAAAGAATAATTTGTACTGTAAAGTAAAATTTATGTAAAAACTGTAGTAGTTAATTACATAGAAATATGCAAGAAATATGACTATTAGTCAATTTAAATTTTGCCTCTACCGACTCTGATTTTAAAATATTTCAACAGTTTCCAATATTAAAAATTTGAGGGGACAGGTCTACCCACACTGTCAACTTCCCATTGGGTGTCGTTAAAGACTAGAGACTACTGTACATAAATAATTGTTTTTTCATTTCAGGGGGCTCCTCCTCTGGGCCCCCGATAGAGGCTTTTCCCCTTGCAACACACCAGGGACTTCGCCCTCTATACCTAAGGGTGGGTACCCTTATCAAACAAATGTTATTATCATTTGTTCTCAGTTATGCGAGACAAAATATTTTATAAAAAATTTCTTATTTCGTGTTTTTTTTTTTTCCTTAAATTTTATAATAATTTACTGGCGTTTTTAACATCAATTAGGTTTTTAGGCCATTATACATATAATAAAGACATGGTAACAAATCTATATGATCTATGTTGTGTTGATAAAGTTAATTCCGTTTTTTCTCGGAAAAAACAAAACGCTAATCCGAATTTGCTGAAAACTTTGTCCGGTATTTATTTTTTAATTACACATCGAATGAAATTAGTCCGGAGTTGATATCATCATTTGTTCTCGAGATATGCGAGACGAAAAAAAATTGAGGAATGAACGAACGAACGAACTAACGAACACACACAGAGACATCACGTTAAAAACGATGGATTCGGATTCTAGTGACCTTGAAATGTGGAGATATGTGTAAATTAGCGATTCGTAAAATCGGACCCATTACAATAACTTCCAATGGGAAGTTAATTAGAGCTACCGGAATTTGTATAGAGCCCTTAATTTTGTACGAATAACATTATAATAAAATTTTATCCAATATTTTTGTTTAAATATAAATTGTAGGGTATAAATAGAGTAAATAAAAACGATTTAAAAAATTTAGGGCTCTATACAGATTAGGTTTAGATTAAGATTTGAGCTTGTAGGTTTAACGTAACGGCTTTTAGCAAAAACAGGTGAACTAGTGTTTTTGATGTAGTTCTCATATTTGATATTAGTATTTTGATTGGTCGAATCATATTCATCCTATTTCAAAATTGACCCTCGATTTTATAGTCACGGTCCCTCCAATAGGTCCGACCCTGGATTTGAGTACATCAGTAAAAAGATCTTTAAAAATGGAGGGTTGTGTTAATTTTAACTTTTTTTCTATCTGTTATAGTTTTCGAGTAATTCGACAAAATTAAATTTTTACCCCAACTTTGGGGGCGGATTTCACCCCTTAAATGGCGTTTTTGGCCGATAAAGAAAAATAGGGGTCTGTTATTTTTTTGTGTTCTACACACCTACCAAGTTTCATAAAAATCGGGAATTATCACTTCAAGACCTTTACTTGTTAGTGGTGTAATATAAAATGTCGCCTTCCTGCCACTTCGTCTACCATGTAATTCAGATACATATCGACACTTTCTTAAGCATTAGAACTGAATATAGCTATTATTATTTTGTTTCAGATTCACAACCCTAAACAAAAATGCCGCAAGATACAGAAGTTTCAACTCGAATGCGTGCTTCAGCTCGCTGGGCTGTGGGATCTTTAGTTCTAGTAGTGTTAATTACCTCAGAAATATCTGGCCTAGGAACATTAGCTGCGTTACCAATTGCAGCTATGAATGCGTTTTTAAGTGGTATGTATCATCTTTAACTAGCCTAATAACCTAAAGTTTGTATATTTCACCCAAAAGAGTAGATCTCACTTTAAACAGAAAATTGCATTGCTTCAAAAAATTAAATAATTGATTTTCTTTCATTCTAAGTCCATTATTTCAAAAAGGGACCACAAGAACTCGACTAACATAAGTGTGATGATTTTATGTGATCTTTTTTAAGCTACAAGAAAGTCAATATTAAAATTTTTACATCTTCTTTGCTGATTTTCGTACACAACACAGGATGGAAATACTTTTATTTTTAATATATTTTTGTCAATGTCCTATGAAACAGTATGTAATGAAAATGAAAGTGCTTTAACTCTGTATTATATGCGAAAACCAGCAAAGAATATTGGCAGGATGCGAAGGATATGGTGGGGACAACTGAAGTGGGGATATGGTGGGGGCAGTGAAGAAAACAAGCATTAATACAGGCTCATAGTGTAATAAAACTATTAAATAATACTCGTAGTATGTTACGTAGCAAGTGTTGTAAGATGCACCTTACACACGAGCGAAAAAGTTACGCAAGAGCCGCGCAGCGGCGAGTGCATAATTGCGCGAGTGTGTAATATGCCTCACAACCGAGTTACGTACTATACTTTTTCTACGACTGAAAGAATTTTGGCTAAATAACATACTTAAATTCAATACATGTCAAGTACATTAAATACGATATTTGTATAATTTGTACATCTACTTAATAAATTTCTAACACTGACTGACTGACAGACAACGCACAGCCTAAACCATTGGGTTTAGAAGAATAAAATTTTGCATAGGAGTTCCCTATGTGATGTAGGTGAGCACTAAGAAAGGATTTTTGAAAGTTCGTCCCCTAAGTGGGTTTAATAGGGAATGAAAATTTGTATGTAAATTCGTTATTTTTAAAGTTAGTGATATATGAATAAAAATATGTTACTATGGCTATTAAAATAAATAATATTTAATGAATGTTTAACTTTGACTGATAGACAACGCACAACCTCAACTGTTGAGTTTAGAAGGACGAAATTAAGCACAGGAGTTATGAAAATTGGCGTTTAGGCTTCTATTTATAAATAAAAGTCAGTTGTTTCTGGAAATTTATTCCCTAAGGCGTTAAAACAGAGAATGAAAATTCATATGGGAAGTTCATCATTTTTGAAGTTATAAACGTGGATATTGATTTAGGCTTTTGAAAAACATTAGAAGTGAGCAGAAAGTGAGTACCTAATAAAAAGATGTTGTCGATGGGAAATCCCATCGGGTATACGCCTAGTTATTGAATAAGTCTTTAACACTGACTAATAGATAACGCACAGCCTAAACTGTTGGGTTTAGAAGGACGAAAGTTAGCACAGGAGATATGAAAATTGGCGTTTAAGTTTCTATTTATAAATAAAAGTCAGTTGTGTAAACGTTTCTGGAAATTTATTCCCTAAGGGGTTAAAACAGGAAATGAAAGTTCATATGGGAAGTTCGTCATTTTTGAAGTTAAAAACGTGGATATTGATTTAGGCTTTTGAAAACCATTAAAAGTGAGCAGAAAGTGAGTACCTAATAAAAAGATGTCGATGGGAAACCCCATCGGGCATACGGCTAGTAATATATAATTTCGGCATGTCCATAACGCTAATGTCGCAATTAAAAAACTATAGCAACAATAATTTTTTATTCATTTATTTTATTCACAACACTCTTATAATGTAACTCTTTAAAAATGAAGAACCTGTAGAAAAAAGGCGTCTGTTTACAAAATATAGAGTCAAAATATCATTTTAAAAATTAAAATAATTTTATTTATTGAATTACGAAGTACAATGGAATTTATATAATTATAATAAAAATTTATTTATTTAAATAATTATTGAATAATTGTACAATGTACAATTACGTGCATTTAAAGTTACAAAAGGACTATTTATATCGGATGTAGTACTTGTAGAGAGATTCTGGTTACTGGTAGTGTTGACGGTGACAGTATTATTTGATAACGTTTTGTGATGTATGGCATTTGATATTTTTTCTGATACTAAACTTTTACTTTTCATGGAATCGTCAACGTAACCCTCAGCTACTGCTGACGACTTCCACCCGCCATGCCTTTTTAATTCTAGTAAGTCCCCACTAGCATCGATTAGAATGGTGGCAGACGTACGGCGAAAACAATAGCCAGTGTAAGTTGCGTTAGGCAAGCCTAGATATTCGTCTACTTTTTTTGGTATAGCACCCAATTTATTTATTCCTACGCACTGTTTAGTGCATTTTCCATTAATATAATTTACAAAAAATGGTAAATTTTTATCTATTCCTTTAGGACGTAGTTCCATGTACTTTTTACAAGTCGAGTAAAAAGTTTCGGAAACGACAAAAGATCTGTATGTTTTGGTTTTTGTGTCAGGTATTTTAATTATTAAGGACTTTCCAGTATCTTCTAAATCTTTCAGTTCAGTATTTCTCATTTCTTGTTTTCTGCAAGCACCACTATTCCCAATGATGAGAACTACCTAAATAAAATTAAAATATATTTTGAATTACATATATACCTCCTATAAGCTACAAATTTATTACTTTTATTAGTAAATACTGTTGATCTGATGCTTTTTGAAGAAATTCGTTTATTTCCTTTGAAGTTAAAGTTCTTGATTTTTTGCTTTTAAAACCATCTGATTTTCTTTTGAGCAGAGCAATTAATTTTGAATAATTCTGAATATTTACTTTATGGTGTATGTTTGTTGTTGTTCTTAACATAGAATATATGGACCAAAGTGAAGACGCTTTCATGTCCTTGGACAAATCTTTAAAATATGCTAAAAATATGTTTTCTGAGAACGATTGAACTTTATTTTCAATTCGCCAGTCCATAAATTTCTGGTAATTATGTTCATATCTTTGACGGGATTTTAAAGGTAAAAGGTTTTTGCTTTCAAATATATGTCAGGTGGAGTGGATGTAACAATCTCATCACTGCTGTTTGACATTATCTGACTAAAAATAAATAAATACAGTTATGAAATAAGGAAATATCTAAATTAACAAAAAACAAATAGACCAAGTATTACTTACTTTTTTTGAATAAAATTATTAATATTTGTCAAAAAAGATGTGTACTGAAATATAGGCATCAACATTCTCTACTTTCAATTGTTAAATAAACATAAATTTAGATAAACACAATATTGTACAAATTTTGATAAAAGTGTAGTTACCTATGCCTTTTTAAGCATACATGCACGTAAAATAAGGAAAATCGCACAACCCATACTTGAAAGGTACGTAAAACATAGCTTACCTAGACAGTATTTTCTACAATAAATAAACAATTTCATAGCAGTCGTAGAAAAACATATTTACATTGATCCACTTTGATTATAAACGCTATTGCAACTAATATGTCGTTCCTTATTTACCTGTCAACAGTATTAACGTCTACACGTCAATCCATAAATACAGAATTAAAAATATTTAATGTATTTTAACTCACATGCAATGATGTTTCATAAGGAGTTAAAGTTATTAATGTTTATCTTATGACTCTACATTTAACTAAACGACTTATGCCAGCATTTCATAATTCTCAAATTTCCCTGACGTGCTTCACCGTCACCAGCAACTTTTTCCTCTGCATAGTCCGGGGTTGGAAGGAAATACTGTCTTGATAATTATAGCCATGTTAACGTTGAAAATTGTTTAATTACTTTTTAATAGAACTATTATACTTCATCCATTATTTTATACCTAAAATTGGTCAAATTTATTTATAAAAAAATTAATTGTAAATAGCAAATATTTGTATTCAGATTTTACGGTTTGGTTTCTTTTTTTTTTTTAAATATTTTAAATTTATTTCTACAGTTACCATTATTTATATTCGTTAATGAGCCCGGAAAAATTTATATTATAGATGTTGTTGCCATCACGCACCCAGCCAATACTATAAAAATGTGTGTTTAACTTTGATTTTTCTTGTAACTTAAATAAAATCACATAATATGAATACTTATACTAGTTATGTTTTTATGGTTCTTTTTTTAAATAAAAGCTCTAAAAAATGTTGGAATTTCGATTTTCTTTTTAAAGTGAAACCCCTCATTTCCCAAATAGTTCTATTATTTTTCATTAAATATTTCTCAAATTTTCCTCTATGTCTAAGTATAATTTATAATCGTGTTATGCAATTTATGTCAATTATTTATTTTTTATTTTTATTTTTGAATAGTTTACTCATCAACTGTTTTTAATAATGAATTAGTTATTGCAATTTTAGTTCACAATTTAATGTTATGAATCTTTATTAACGTCGATTAATATAATACATATACATATTAGAGGAACAAACTCACCAAGTTATATAGCAATTGAGCACAAATCTTAAGGGGTTATATACAGTTGTGATGGTCGGAAACACAGAATACAGAAGATGAACTCGTATCTCCATATTAGCGAAACCAGTGTCGTCAAAAAAGATGGAAAATTCCCACCTATATGTTATGTATATATATTAAGTTTATGCTTGTACGTGTGTAATCTGTGTTATATGTGTGCGTCCTCGCTTATACCGCGCACACATAGATACATAGTATACATACATACATACTGTGGACGAACCACTATGACATTCATGGAATCACCATGCAATAATCATCAACAATTGATATGTATTCGTTCACTGCTTCTGAACGAGTGAATAGAAAAAAGTAGTCTAATTTGCTCTAGTAATCTAATTTGCTAATTATAGCGCACTACGCGCACTACCTCGAGTAGCTCCTGCGCAGCTACCGCTGAGTCATGCAGCTACTGCCCGGTAGAATAGCAGTACGTCGACTTTTACTGCTGTATTGTGTTATTTGAAATATATGGCCTTGAAACTTTGGAGCAATTGAATGGGTCAGATGAAAAAGGTACATATTCCGAAAACCTTTATTTTCGGAAAACTATAAAAAACTGTTTTATATGAAAAGTAATTTTTTCACAGCAAACTTTTCTATAGGAAAAGTGTTCATCTAGGTTGGTAGCCCATGTTTAGCCATGAAAATGAAATAAATGTTTTAAAGTATATAAACTATTTACATAAAAATTCCGTGGAATATGTTACTTTTTCAAATCAATATTTACAAGTTGAATAATTACTATAACTAAACGCAAAGTTTCTAAGCAATAAAAGTCCACTTTACAGTACTCCGTTAAATAAATGAAAGTAAGGGTCTACACCATTAAAAACAAACTATTTCAAGATCTATTACATTTTTGACAACGTAGTGTATTTTTATACATTGTATATACAGTGCAATATTACCTGAGTGAGAGATATAAAAACTAATAGCGGGAGTTTAGATATAATTACACTATATTCATCTTTATTTCAAAAGTATTTTATCTTCTTAATGTAACAAAATATGTCTATATCTTATTAAAAAATATCTCTTTCTTGTTGGACTTTGAGTTATACTTTTTAATGTTTTTACAAGATTTGATATATTTTAATAGAATTATTTTACTTTTCTGCTATTTCAAAAAGGATATTAAGGCTATGTAAGGTCTAACTAGGTTATATCGTTTACCAAACAGTCTAATTTGGACTATTGGTCCTTTATGTGAATAGAATATGGTCTTTTTTTACACCCACCAGATGGAGGCTAGTCTAAAATACAAAATGGCTATCTCAACTCATTTTGTCATTTTTATGAAATATGTACCTTTTTCAATTGACCAATTCAATTGTGTATAAACTTTCTAACGTTTAACAGCGAACGTGAAAGAAATAAACTTGTCACTTTAAATGCCAAATGTGTGTAACTCTGAATCATATTTTTTTGAAAGTACCTTTGCGGTGAACACGGTTACTAAAAAACTATCAATCCGATCAATACCAAATTTATACAACTTATTTATATGATAATAGCTAATCGCTAATCGAATGGTTTCCAATTTTTACAGCAAAAATATCGAAAATTTAATACCTGGAAAAAGTAATATTTTTCTTAAATTGTCGCCATTTTTAAAAAAATTTCAATTTGAACAAATTCTTTGTTCAGCGACTAGACAATAAAATACTAACGATATTTTTTTGAAATTCAGATTTCGGATGAACCGTTCTCGAGTTATCATGTCCACCGCAAATGATACTCAAAAAAAGTGTTTCTAAAATACAGCTGTAGTTCCGCTATTTTCAAATATTTTTTTATGAAAACTATTTAACAAGTATCCCAAAACATCTACTAATCGATGTTGTTAACAGTTTTTAAATAAATATTTATTATGCGGTCGAAAACAAATCAAGAAAATGTTGTCATTTCGCCCGCTACAACTGTATACATATAACTCTTTAAAAAATCCAATTGCACACCAATATTAATTTCATCTAGATACTTAGACAGGAACTTTGTAAAAATAAAAAATAAAAGTTGCACTACGAGTAAACCACCTAAATTGTATTTTTCCTAATTGCTGAAAAATTAAAATCTCTATAATCTATAACAATAGAACCTTATATTGATTAATATTGCTTTTTATTCTTACTTTGTTACATTTGTGTTTATTGATTTTAATAGTTTTATCAAACTTTTATGGATTCATATTTATATATGCTACTGTAAAAGTCCGAATTCTAATCCTAAGAATTACTGACAGAACACAAAATTACCAACGAGTATTTGAAAAAGACGAATATCATATCAATTCGTTATTTATTTGGTATATTTTTACTAACCTGACTTATTGTTAATAAATCTTACAAATTACTTACAAGTAATATATGTTCCCAAATTGGAAAAAATTAATCTATAGAATAACTCAACCATTGACCTGGTTATTTCATACCCTTTAAATAAGGATAGTGAAAACTGAACAAAAAAATATAGGCACTTAAAAAACTGTACAATTGCTGTTACAAAAAATATTTTAAACTTGAAATAGTTACCCGGCAAAAAAATACTCATATCTGATCATATACAATCATGTATAAACACTCAGGTCTGATCAGATCCCGAAAATGGCGCTATCTGATCATGCATGATCACATATGATCAGATAGGACCATTTTCGGGATCTGATCAGGTCTGAGCGTTTATACATGATCATATATGGGCAGATATGAGTATTTTTTCCTGGGTAGGCTAGTATGTATATGAAAAAAAGCAAATAATTTTTTAATTAATTAATTTATTTTTTCATTTATTAACTTTATTATAATTAATTATATATTCCAATATAAAACATTTGCAACCGTAAAGAAAATTAAAAATTTTTTAGGTTAGGTATAATAACTTTACATTTTTTAAATTAAATTACTATAAATTAAAACCAATAATTTATTATAATATATTATAATTTACACTCAATTACACTATTAAAATTATGGAGGAGAAAACACCAATTTAATGTCATTAAAGTTGTTGTCCAAGATTTGTTGTCAATAAACTATAACTTATTTTAGCGAATTTCGAAAACTCAAAATTCAGCTATTACAGTAGGTCTCATGACGCAATCTGAGTCCGGGACTATGGCAGAAATATGTTTTGAGGTCCCTAGAATACGAAAATGATATTCACTAAAATTTATATATATATATATATATATATATATATATATATATATATATATATATATATATATATATATATATTTATGTGTTCCCACGATAACTCTCGAACGAAACGTCTAACGCTTTTGAAATTTTGTGTGCGGACTTGATTCTGAATTGGCTTGGCTAAGTTCGTTAGCCAGACACGTCGGATGCCCAGAAGTAGGTTTTCTGGCCATTTTTTATCATTCGATCCTATCATAAGACAGTTCGATTTTTACATCGTTGAAAAGGAAAAAAAATTATGAAGAAAATGTTCTTATAATTTAAGTAGTTAAGTAGTTTTCGAGAAAATTGTAATTTTCACTTTTGCCTTATTTTGCTCTCTTTGTCATTGTAATAAGTAATTTATATTTCTATCTCAGTTGCTTATAACATATACAAAAGCTTCATTTTTTTTACATAAAACAAACGGTAGTTATTCAAAGTCTATGTATTATAAATACCATATCTCTGTCTCATTTTTTTAAATTAAAATTAACCAGATATTTTAAGCATGTGTAATGAAGATTTTTTTAATTTTTTTATTGAATTTTAAATGAACAAGATAATGAAGGTAATGTCATGATATAATATTATTAAATATTATAGAAAGATAACATAATAATAATGTTTATATGCCAGGAAAAAAATTTTAAAGAACTAGATCGATTTTGAAAATTTTTTCACTGTCAAAGATCTAAGCTATTTTAGATATTTTAGACAGATATAGATTACGTAATGTAAGGTCCGCCAGGGTCCATGGGACCCAAAAGTGTTAAAAATAAACTAACCGACCGATTTTGAAAATTTTTTCACTGTTAGAGAGCTAAACTATTTTAGAAAGATATAGATTACCTCATGCAAGGTCCGCTAAGGTCCATTGGATCTAGAAGTGTCAAAAATAAAATAAGCGACCGATTTTGAAAATTTTTTCACAGTCAAAGAGCTAAGCTATTTTAGATAGATATAGGATACATAATGTAAGGTCCGCCAAGGTCCATGGGACCCAAAAATGTCAACAATAAACTAACCGACCGATTTTGAAAACTTTTTCACTGTTAGAGAGCTAAACTATTTTAGATAGATATAGATTACCTTATATAAGGACCGCTAGGGTCCATTGGATCTAAAAGTGTCAAAAATACAATAACCGACTGATTTTGAAAATTTTTTCACTATTACAGAGGTAAACTATTTTAGATGGATTTAGCTATATGTTGTATGAGGTCGGTCACAGTCCTGGGATCTTTTAAGCGCCAAGAATAAACTAACCGACTGATTTTGAAAATTTTTTCGCTGTTAGAGAGCTAAACTATTTTAGATAGTTATAGATTACGTTATGTAAGGTCCGTCAAAGTCCATGGGATCCAGAAGTGACAAAAATAAAATAACTGACCGATTTTGAAAATTTTTTCACTATTGCAGAGGTAAACTATTTTAGATAAGTACAGTATGTTATCTGAGATCCATAACTGTGGATGCAAATGCGGCATAGAAAACTACACAACGGGTTTTAAAAATAGTTTTACTATTAGAAAGATAAAATATCCTATATTATATAGGATAGAAATAAGCTACCGAACCGATTCTCAATATTTTCTCATTGCTAGTGAACTAACTTATTTTAGGTGGATAGCACTATGCTGTACAAAGTCCGTTCGGGGTCTTGGGTCCCAAATATACCAAAAATAAATTACCTAGCCGATTTTGAAAATTCTTTTACTTTTCGAAAGCTAAACTAGTTTAGATGGGTATATGCGCCAAGCACCTTTTGCGAAAAAGCGCCAAAAATTAACAACTCAACTGATTTTGAAAATCTTTTCACTCTTAGAAAGCTGAATTATTTTAAATGGATACAGGTCTTAGATGAAATCCGCCAGTGCCCAATATTTCGAAATTCGCTATGTTATGCAGATGCTGCGACAGGGGTATTTTCTTCTTCTGATAAGCTGTTTCTGTAACACACTTGTTTTATTTATGTTTTTTAGATGTGTTTTCCTATTTTTTATAAATAATAACTGTAAAATATACATTTTTCTTTATTCTTTTAAAATCAACTACAGCTTAATTTGTCACCTAATTCATGCGTACACGTTTTTAAACACCATCACAAATATAAACTAGTGATGTGCGGAATCAATTATCAAGAATCGATTAATCCAGGGGTGGCCAACCCAAATGATCTTGTGGGCCATTTTGGAAGCGCTTTATAACTCCACGGGCCGCATATAAAATTATGTGTTCCCATATATTATGTATTTTTTTAATACATTGGTTTTTACCTTGGTCATTATAAAATAAATATATTTTGTATAATTGTGATGAATCTCGCGGGCCAAAAAAATTCAAGGCGGGCCACATGCGGCCCGCGGGTTGGCCACCCCTGGATTAATCGATTATGGAGATAATCGATTGCAGTCGATTATTATCATTTACAGAATCGATTATAATTGATTTTTAAGAAAAATCACAATAGACATTATTCCTTTTAGTTTCTTCAGTTTTCAATCGTGGTTAGACCTTCCAGTCCAGAAAAGAAATTTCCCAAATTCTTTCTTACATTAGTGAAAGAGATATACCTACAATTTTGTATTTTCATTATTGGATTCGTTATTTTAAATAGCAAATTAATTATTTTAAACGTTTACTTCAATTTAAAATATTTATGCATTCCCGCCACCTCGGTTCTCTCCGAGAATATTTTCAAAAGCTGGATTGTTAAGTAATTTGAGAAGAAACCGACTGTTGCCAAAGCACCTTGATAAAATAATATTTTTAAATGCAAACTGGAATCTACTTGAAATTAAAACTCAGTGATGTTTACAGTAGCCGTCCAAGTTAGTCACTTCCGAGATAGTCACACTTCGAGTGAAATAGACATACACATACGTCATCCACATACTATGTTTGCTCTTGTCTATACGCACATATGCGTCGCATCACAGTCACATGTAATAGTTGCATACTCACTACATATATACTCTGTGTACCTCCGTGTGTTATCTTGTGAGGTACTACCGTGTAATGTGTGTTGTGTGTGATACGTATGTACATAATTATATTAGTCTAGAAGAGTGTTGGCCAGATGTTAGTTATATAACTAATAATTAAAAACTAATAACTAAATTATTCTTTTGTAACTAATAAGCAATAGCTGAAAAATTTAGTTATTAGTTATAACGAATAACTAATTTAGTTTTTAATTGCAGTTATTAGTTATAGCTAATAACTAATATTATTGGAACGTTAGTAAAGTTTACTGAAATTATCGTAGGAGATAAAAAAAGTCAGGAAGGATTTTGATAATGAAAAGTATAATTTAACAGGTGTGATATATTTCGAAGAATACTTTCTTTCCTTATTTATCCATTTTGAAAATATCGTTATTTTCGATAATGAAAACTACATTTTTAATGTTTAGAATATCTATAACTTGTTTCTCTTAAGCCTTCAAGTCTTTCGTTATTTTTTTGTTACGAATACATTTTATGAGATTTATTGTTAGTATTTACGACAAAAGACAATTATGAAAAGTAACGAAAAGTATTTTTTTTAAAAATAGTCTTGCTGACCAAATAAATGGAAATAGGTAATGAAGCCTGAATTAGTAATCAATTTATGGAGAAGTGTTTATAATTTATTTACTCAATTTGTAGTAAGATTCATTGTCGATAATTTTCGTTCAATAACGACAAAAAAGGTTTTTTAAGGTCTAAAAATAATGATATCGCCGCAGTAATAACAATCTCGATATGGTATCAGAGGAACATGAATTTATTTTTGAAAAATAGAGAAAGACAGTTACTTCATCAAGTAAATTACTGTTTCAAAATTTAAACAATATATTATGTTCTCCTAATACCAATTAAAAAAACTTTATAAAAAGGGTGGTTTGGATGTCCTGGATTTTTATTGTGTTTAGGGACTCCTTTTTTTTAATATTCAAGTAACAAAAAACACTCTACTCGACCAGGCCCTTCAGTTTGGTTCATATTGCTGTTGCTGTAAAATTTAGTTGATTTATGCCAACATTGGTCTAGAGGAGGAAATTGGTCAGAGGTGGACACAGGGACATATAACTAAACGTTTACCCCACCTAATGGACGTCTATGACTTCCAAGATAGTCACTAGAGGAACATTTGTGTTTTAAGTGATTTAGGAAAAATTGTTTTGTTCATAGATATTAAAAAGTAATCAATACTTCATCTTTTTTGGTTTAAACTAATATTTCATTTCAATTTCATTGTCTAAAAAGTGAGAATAACATGAGATTATTTCTAAATTTAAAAATTGTTTAATTGTCATGTTCATGTATGCACAGATCTGATCATGTATAACCCCATACATGATCATGCATGATCATACATGACATCATATATAATCATGTTTGAAGTTATATATGATCATACATGATCATACATGACCATATTATATGATCATGTATGAAGCCAAATTTGTTACTGCGGCTTCATATAAGAATTCATACATGATCATACATGGCATCATGCATGATCATATATGGCTATATCTGACATTATACATGATCACATATGATCATATCTGATCATGCTAAAATTTATATATGATCATATAGGATCATATATGAACATATATGGTAAGATCTCGGATATTTTTTCCCGGGTAACTTCTTATAATTCACGGTATCAAAAAAAATCACCTAAGCAAATAAAAATTAGTTGTAATAACTAAAATAGTTCAAACAAATAACTTATTAACTGACATTATATGCTTACAACAAAAAACTGATAGTTACTAGTACTGTAACCAGTGCACTATTGTTAATGCAACAAAAAATATTTGTTAATGTAGCAAAATATTTAAAAAAAAAATTAAACTTTAAAATTAGTTTATAAAATATGAGGTCATTTTTTCTCAAAACATTTAATTTTTAATTTTTATCTATTCATCAGATTGATAATTTTAACAATTTTCAACTTGTCTATTTTAATTTTTATTCAATTCTTGAAAAAATAGAAACATAAAAAGTTTATTTTTCATAACACAAGGAATTATAATATATTTAAGAATAGGGTTGACCGGGGTAATTGTGAATGGATTTTCATGAATTGAGATAAAAGCGTTGTTTTAAGTATTTTTTATTTTATATATCACATTATGGTTGATTTATTTTTAATTCTACATTATTCAGGATGCACCGCACGAATTTTGAGAAAATTCATATGAAAAACAAAAATTTTATAAGCCATTCACATTTTCCCGGTGCAGTTTTGCGAATCTTATGAATTTTGGGGTAAAAGTGAATGCTATCAGAAAAATTATTTAGAATGGATTACAAGAGAAGTGAGGTACATCAGAGTAAAGCCCAACTCAAATTCTTCACGTTTACCCCATTTTCAAATTTTTCATCGTATTTTTAGCGATCACAATTTCTCTTTGTTTAATGCAAGTGTCGCATACCTCAAATTTGTACAAAAAATCAAGGTTAAATAAAAATAACAAAAATTGTAGGAACAAATTTATTACAAGCTAAAAATGATATCTTGATGATATTTTGTCATTTTATCATATAAATATAAAAAATCAAAAAAATTACATGATTTTCACACAAAAACAAGGAAAGTAAGACTTTTTCAAGGAAATACATTTAGTTAGCATTAATGAAAAACAACAACCTATTCGGGCTAATACTGTAAACGAAAAAAAAAATGGTTTTGTGTTAATCCTATTGCCCTTGGACACTCACAGAGACATTAAAAACAAGTAATTTTTTTATTTTTGTAAATTGTTATTGGGTAAGGGAGCACAGCAATGATTTTCTAGATTGATACACAAAACATATCGCTCTTTACACAATTTTGATTTTTTTTTTTTTTTGTATTGTTTGTACAACGGAAACTTGTACAATAACGTCACCACCATCTTC
Source organism: Brachynemurus nebulosus (assembly GCA_035578155.1). Taxonomy (NCBI): domain Eukaryota; kingdom Metazoa; phylum Arthropoda; class Insecta; order Neuroptera; family Myrmeleontidae; genus Brachynemurus; species Brachynemurus nebulosus. The sequence goes on along the minus strand of JAPWDM010000001.1, from coordinate 66,863,340 downwards.
ATCAACATTTTCAACTCCAAAAAGGACACTACTGAAATTTTTGACCGAATGGGGGCATTTGTGAATGACGTTCACAATTGCCCCACAATTTTAAAATCATGGGGTAATTGTAAATTGGTAATAAATTGTCCAATTTCTTTAGCAGTTAATAAGGAACCCTCTCAGGGTTTAGATCACTTCTTTAGAAGTACTTTTAACCATTTATTACCTTTTAAAAAAATAAAATATATTTAAATAAAATTTTTTTTTTTGAGGATTGCTCGAAGTAAGATACACAAAATTTTGCAAGGGTTTTTTCAAAATAAAAAAAAGATACCAATACTTGGAGAATTGTTATCAAATTTTAATAGCATATTAAGAAAGGACAGAAAAACGTACTAACAAGTAAACGTCCCGAGGCCGAACCTATCGATTTTGATGAAACTTAGATATGTTGTAGAACACTAAAAAATAAGCGACACGTATTTTTCTTTATCGGCGGAAAAACGGTTTGAAGGGGTGAAATCGCCCTCCAAAATTTGGGGTAAAAATTTAATTTTTTAAATATCTCGAAAACGGTAAGAGATAGAGCAAAAGTTTAAATTGGCGATATTGCTCTTTTTTAAAGAGCTATCTATTGGTCTAAGAGCTATTTATCTATCCAACTTCAGAACCACATATTGTGACATTATTACCCACTGTCAGTGTGTTAATATTAAAAATGAGTGTATGTTAACTAATATGTAATTTAAGAGGGTGAGTCACCCCCTCTCCAATGTTGCTCAAACTGAATTTTGAAATCGAAAATTTCATTTCTACGTTATTCTAAATGTCTTAAACTATTTTCCATGAAGAAAAACTTCTTAAACTACCCAAGTAGTACGACTATTCGACACAGTCACCCCCTAGTTAACTACCCCTAGACTTAATATTAGGACATTGAGCAAAAACAGGTCAATTAGATTTTTTGACGTAGATTTCAAATCTGTAAACAAAATTTTTATATTGTTTAATTTTCACCCCTTTTTTGCAAAATTAAACCCTAAATTTTAACCCCCAGCCACCCCTGTTGACAGAATTTGAACAAATTGCATACCAATAGATAGCTCTTTAAAAAAGAGCAATATCGCCAATTTAAACTTTTGCTCTATCTCCTACCGTTTTCGAGATATTTAAAAAATTAAATTTTTACCCCAATTTTTGGAGGGCGATTTCACCCCTTCAAACCGTCTTTCCGCCGATAAAGAAAGATACGTGTCGCTTATTTTTTAGTGTTCTACAATATATCTAAGTTTCATCAAAATCGATAGGTCCGGCCTCGGGACGTTTACTTGTAAGAGTTGATTTTTAACAATATTAATATTATTTTAGGAATTATGGGCGCCGTTCACAATTGCCCCAATTCACAATTACCCCGGTCAACCCTAAACAGTATTAATAGTCCTATGTCGCAATCAGTAAAAGCGCGATATATTTAATAAAAATATAAATGTTTTGCTAGTTGTAGATGTTCCAATAGCAATTATCACAAGCAATGCAATAGTAGCTATCAATTTACTGTTGTAAACATTTACATAATGTCAGTTAATAGATATTTTATTAGGACGTTTTTAGTTATCACAACAAACTTTTTTGTTTTTGTTTGGATGACTTTATTCATAGTACCGTAAACTATAAATAAAAAGTTGCTGGAGCAACTATTTTAAGATAACGAAAATTTTTTTGATAGCAACAATTGTTCAATTTTCTCAATGCGCTATATACCTAATCAAAATAATCAACTACTCAAAATCTAATTCCAGATAACTATTTAAAAAAAAAGAAAATAAAAGAATACCCGTAGCTTGTTTCTTTTCTTTTATAAGCAATTTTTTGATCATATAAGGAAAAGATGTTGATTTATTAAATCCAGATCCGTTTTCGAAATAATAATTATCCAAAATACGTAAAGTCTCTATGTAGTTTTAAATTTGATTGTAATTAGGAACTGCAAATGTATTATACAAAAGTTTTATGGACAATACTGACTGTGCTTTCAATAAAACCCCACAATGTGAGTATTCTAATTATTAGAAACAGTTCAAATCAAGCAGTTTTTATCATCACACGTTCAACTGTATATACCTAAATAGATACAATTTAAATATTTCTAAGATTTTTACTATGCATGTCCTTCCTTAAACTGTATTACCCAGATCTGCCCCTTCAGTTAGTGAGAACTATTCTTAATGAGCTAATACGGTACTTGACCGAAGTTACAAAAATATTCTAAAAGCATTGTTTTTCCATATCAGTTAAGTGATTTTTTTATTTTCGACAGATTCTGTAAAAAATCATTAAAAAAAATAACCCTACAATTTTAAATTAGAAAAAGGCGGGAAAAACATGTCACTATAGTGACGTCACAGTTTGAAGCAACTAAACGTCAATGTCAAAATTTATTCAAGAAATGGCGCGTTTTCACTAATTTAAATATCTGTTGAAAAATGGCAATTTTCAAAATAAAATTTCTAATTTCTAAATACTCGTAGTTATCAAATTTTTTTATGTTTCATCATTAAAATTGGACATATGTAATGATAATGCATAGAATTATTTAACATTTGACACAAATTTTAAATACAGTCAAGTACTGTATTTTCTCTTATTTAAAACTTTTCTTTTGAGAAGTATAATATAGGGTAAAAACTCTCTATACCCGAACGCGTTCAATACTCGAACAATTTTGATGTTTTATATATTAATGAAGTTATTTCGGAAAAAAACCGATAAATATTAAGACTGTTCGAGTATTGAACCCTTTCCTGTGTAGGGGCTTTTACGTTATTTTAGATTAGACATGACGGTATATTTTCCAAATTATTTTAGCTTTGTGTCATGGTGATATCCAAACCTACAATTTAATTACAAAAACACCAAAAAGATTTCGTGTCGCAAGAAATGCTGGCGACTTATTTGAATTTCTGGGGATTTGGTTTGATTTATTAAGTCAATTGGCAGCTGTCTCGACTTGTGCACGTATAATTAGTGCTACAATGGATTACATGAGCAACGGACGCTCTAGCGATTGGCTTTTAGGGTACCAGTCACATTCACTTGGCGAACCATGGCCGGATATCATAGGACTTGGAATTGTGATTGTGATAAATATCATGTTTATGCTAGGCTTAGAGGTAAGTAACCAAATTTTAATTACTGTTAAAGCAAATATAAATAGATGGTACATTTTAGAGCTATTCAAGAATGCAATGATACAAGAATATGTGTACCTTTGATAAAAATTTAAGTATATATACATATAAACATTTTTTCCAATGTCCCTACACTGTTTGCCGAGTACACAACAACTTTCAAATTGTACCCATATGGGTGAGGACAGGCCGATACTGTCAGACTAGAACATCAATAAATTTGTTTAAGTATACAACATAATATAATTACTTTAATAGCACATCACATAACATAAGAGCTAAAACGTGACAAATTGACCAAACCACATTTTCTTTGTCGAAATCCAATATCTACTCGACTTTAATTGTGCTCCGAAATTGTTACCTACTTGAGGTTTGGGTATAAGTCAAAAAGTGCATAAAAATATAGTGCCGATACGGTCTGACTGTATCGGGTCTGTCCGATCCTTTATAGCAATAGTCACTTAACCGAATAAATAGGAATTTATTAACGATTCTGCTTTTGTAATTTATTTCTTTTGACAAACTAATAACTACTTGAGGATAGGTTTTTGTTAGAGTCTATAGTCTATAATCTACAGAACTTCTAAAAAACAGCAATAAAATACCTTACTGCGTACTATTTTTTTTTATATCTATTATCATATAGTTTGCATGTTGAAATATGACAATTTTTATTTTCAGAATTCTTATACATTTTTTTTAATTATCAACATTGGAATAGTAGCTTGCCTAATATTTTTTATAACTTTGGGATGTATATACGCTGACTTAGGATACTGGAAACATGATACTTTTTTACCGGAAAGTTTCATCAATGTAAGTATTGTTATTCATTATCGAATATTAGAAGTCATATATATTCTGTTTTGCTCTTGCATTGCAGGTATTTACTGCTGCAGCATTATGTTCTTTCGGGATTATGGATGTATTTCCTGAACATAAACGTAAAAATCGCTATCAGAAACCAAAATCTCAAACAGTTTTAATAATATTACTACAAATTTCGACATATGCGGGCCTTACTATACTATTTACATTGATGTCATACTTCAGGTGAGGTTAATATTTTTTTTTTCAAATATACATAAAAGTTTGGTACAGGAACCATGACATCATGATTATTTAAATATATGATATTGCGGGCAGAGGCGGCGCAAGACTAAAATGGGAAATGGCCAGGATGGCCTTTGCGAGGCCTCCTTCTTTGATTTTCTTGAAAAGTTTGTCCTTAAAAATTAGGCGACGAGCAAAAAAAGCCTCCACAACTCCACAAACACTTTTCCCTGATTTTTCAAGAAATGTCTCCCTAAAAATTCAACAATCTATTGTTTGGGTTTATTTCGACAAAAGGTAGTATTTATAATCATCCTGATATATTGGAATTTCGATACCAGTTACAAGCCTATCTACATACTAAAAAATTAAAAGAAGCATTCTTAGCATATGGAATGCCGTAATGTTAAAGAAAACGATACCCCAAATTTGCCTATCTGAGAGATAACTTTGAGTGAAGAATATTTTAGCATTTTTGAGGTGGAATGTGAGCCATAACCCCAATTAATTAAACATGATTTCCCACAATTTGACGATTTTGCATGGTCTTGAAAATCTTGTTGAATTTATTTTCAAAAAGCTAGATCTCAGCCGTTTTGCGACTAATTGTAGTGAAGACGGGTTCTTTTCGTGGATTAGTCGCCTCAGTGAAGTAGGTTTAACTAAACCTACTCCGGAATTAATGTTCCCAATGAAGAAGAATCTACAAAGTGTTTTCAATACTGTAAATTCTGATAGTATACTCATAACAAAAGACTATTTAATTAAAGATGAAATATTAGATTTTAATATGGAACTGCAATTATGAAAAGTCATAAAATATTAAAGTACTAACTGAAATATAAGCTGAGACAAACATAATTATTCATAAATTTTTAAATTCTTATAAAAATAAAACTAAGAACTTATGAGTATTTATTTGTATTTGTTAAAAAATCATGAATAATCATTCTATCATAGTGAGAATCAATGTCAATTACTCTCCACACGATGTCATACGCGAAAGTAGATAAAAGGGCAAATGGAATTGGCAAATGGTTAAAAACTTTTGAATTTTGTCCAATTTTTACATTTTTTGATAATTTAATTTTTACAAAAATTTAATTTTTTTTGAGATTCCTGGCACCTTAATTTACACGAAAATTTAGCTTGCCTTCCAGTCTATATACAAGCCGATTTTGAAAAATATCTGTGTAGGCGTTAAGGGAAAACTTAAAAGATATTCTAATTTCACTTAAAGTGGCCTTACCCAAAAATGATTACCTACTTTGAAGCCCGAATAATATAAAACTAACGTTACATTGTGCATTTAATGTTACTGTTAGTTTTTTAATATCCCATTTAGGCCAATTTTTCTTGAGGGGACTTTTGACACCTAGTAGTACCATACTTTATAGTACTCATTATATCATGTATACGAACATTTTAGACAGTGATTAATGAGCATTTTGATTTAGAGAATTATCGGGGTCAGCTGTACCACTAATAAGAGTGTTTGAAGCCCGTGATGTAGACTGGGCTCGACTAATAATGGCATCGTTTACCATTGTAATAATTGCTATAGCTTTAATGGAATTTGGTCCAGCGACATTTGATTTGATTGTAACCTTAGCTGGCAAAGACTGGAATGTCCTTACACGTGCTTTAAAATATGAAAATGAGACAACAAGCAGCCCAATTTTAGCAATTTTTACTGCTGGTAAGTAACTCATACAAAATCTGATGTATCCGAAGTACAAGTCATTATGATTTTACTAATGCTAAGTTCAAAAAATAAGAATAATTTTGAAGAAGTTTCCTTCTATTCTGCTTTGGTAATTATATAAAGTTTACATAAATTTAGATTTTAGTTAATTAAAAATATTTCCTATAATAAATGCAACTTAAATTGGGTATAAAGGTACATTAACATCGTTGTAACTTGAACATGGGAATGATATCCCTTTGACAGTACCTGTTTCATCGTATTATAGACATTTTCTGGACAAAAATTTCATTAAAATAAATTTATATTTTTAAAAAACAAGAAAAATGTTTTCCTTATTAAGAGAAACTTCGGCTCCGTTACGAGCCGGCTTTCAACTTTTTATATCAAATGAATGGTGTTACCTGTAAGATAAATAAAGACTTACATTTCAAAATGGATTGGTTTTTCAAAACAAGTTTCATACAGAATCAGAAAGACTTAATTATTCGACTTTTTTAAATTTTTTTTTCTACTTCTGTTGAAGAATACACTCATTACATATCCATTAATTGTTGAAAATGTTAGGCATTATTCAAAGGTGTGGAGGAATGGTCATTACTCAATACCTTTCGACCAATGAAATCACCGTATTAATCGTTATTCAATGGGCTTGCGATTGTTTTATACATAATATATGTATTAAGTTTTAATTTCATATATCGTCACTTACATAATCAAACCTCATAACTCCAAAATCAGTAGTTTTCAGGAGAAGGAAAAAACTCATTTTAAAAAAAAAAGGAGTTACGAGGTTTGTGCTGTTAGATCAAAACAAAAAATTGGAGTTACGAGGTTTGCGTTGTAGAAACCAAAAAAAAAAAAAAAAAATATTTTAGTAGTAACGAAAATTTATTTTTTTATTAGTTTATAATAAGGTACATTAAGCTGTAATTTTACTTAACTTAATCAGTAATTTAAATTACAAATGAATATAAAAAAAATATATAAACTTTAACGTTTTTAAAAATTTAGAAACAGATATAACACTTTTTATTTAAATAAGATAGCCCTTGCGTCTCAATATCTTTTGAGTAAACTTAACTAAAAATTATGAATAAATAAATATAATTATTCATAAGGAATATTTTCATAAAAATAGTGATAATCTATTGGAAGAGAATTCTTCAGACTTTGTAAATGATCAAACTTCATCTTCACGATATTAAGTCTTTGTTTGAATAAGTTTCACAAGTTATTCAGATCTTTCGGAATAACAGTACGATTTTTACCCTCTGGTAACATTGTCCAAGAGTCGGATAAATTTAGCGTGTACAAGATTTGGCCATTTGTACAATCTGTTATTAATGTTATTATACTATTTATCAAAAAAAATTGTTCTTATTTATAATTTATAAACGTATTTTTGTGCCGAAAAAGCAATACGAAGCAAACTCAGCTACAACACACTCTCATCTAGTAACATAACAGTAATTAAGTTATTTATCCTAGGTCAGTCAATAGGCAGCCTGTACACGATCAATAATACTGTCAGTATTTCGAAATAGTGACAGTGTTACTGATTGTGTGTTGACAATATTGAGGTATCCACATATAGAATTTATATTATAAAAGTAATGATTCATTATTTTTGTCAGTAAATACTGACAGTATTACAGATCGTGTACAGGCCACCAATCACACAGTGTGTATATAATGTATCTGAAAGCGTACGGCGTCTATGGTATGTTGCTTGAATTTGACAATACGTTATCTACAATTTGCTTTTGTGGATCTTCTACGCTGTTTTTAACTGCTTTTATTTCGCATTCAACAAAACATGATGTTTCATTCACACCGAACCGTTTTTAGTGTTTAGTGATTAGTGATTACTTGATTAGTTTCAAGCAGCAAGGACGCATAGTAATAAGTATGTAGGTATCACTAAATTCACATCAACACCTTAACGGTCATTGATGCTGATCAGCGTCATGTCAATCCTGACCAACTGAAACAGTACACTGTACAGCGTCAGTAAGTCCATATAAAGTGTATTAGTTGTCAAAATATCAGTTTGGCGTTTCGTCGTAACTCCTAATGACCGTCAAAAAATTAATAATAATGCGTTCTACTTGCTACTTATCATTAATCACTAAATATTAAACGGTCCGGTGTGAATGAGACATCAGTTTATATTTACAACAACTACTGTTCTATTTATATTTTTAAAATTTTCTGGTAACAAATATTGAAGTTAAATTTGATGATCTTTTTTGAATAGCGACAAACTAGGGAGATACGAGTTATTCTCGTTTCGAAATTTTTAATAGTGGAGTTACGAGGTTTGCTTTTCACGATTTTTTGACATCATTTATTTGCTAAGTTACGCGCTTTGGGTCATTAATGCGTGTGTATTTAACATATCGAATAAGATCAAAAAGTCATTTTGGCCCAAAATGGAGTTACAAGGTTTGATTATGTAGGTGACGATATGTTGCGTAGTAACGTGTAAGTAAACAAAACATTTTGAATTTTATTTTGATCGTATCCATATATATATATATATATATATATATATATATATATATATATATATATATATATATATATATATATATATATATATATATATATATATATATATATATATATAATATATATATATATATATATATATATATATATATATATATATATATATATATATATATATATATATATATATATATATATACAAACATTTAATAAAATTAGAGGTAGATTAAAAATTTTATTCTTTTAATTTAAAATTGATAATCAATTTTATTTAAATCAAAAAGGAAAAATGTCGTAGAAAAAGTGTAGTATTCTACTCGCTTCCAATGGCTATTACTCACTCAGATGCATTACGACACTCGCCTCGTAAACTCGACTTGTGTTGCAATTTTATCTTCATGAGTAATAACTATCATTACCAGCTCCTTGAATAATATACTATTATATTTGAAATAAATATGACTAACGTTCAAAAGTTAATACCGTACAAGACCGCAGACAATGCCCCAGTAACATTCTAATATTCCAACATTTTTAAAAAAAAAAGTTTCCAAATCTTCCATAATCTAGAATGAAATTTTTTTGAAAACATATTTAATTATTTGCTTCGCTAAAATTTTCTACGAAACAGGTAATTGTTGGAAACAACCATTTACTGTTTCAAATTTACAAAGTGCTTTCATAAGATAAACAAATCTATTTCAAAATAATTTCTCGTATGTTGAAACAGAGTTTTCTAATTATATTTAAAGAAGCTACTTTAATGCTCTATGCTGCTCTTAATTTAACTTTTTTTATCACTTAACAAAGAATTGGGTAATTTCTACATTTTTTTTTTTGTTGGTAAAATTTTGTTTAAAAAAATGAAGAATTTATTTGAAATTTTCTATTTTAGGGAGTTTATCAGCTATATTAGCATTTATCTGTCCATTGTCATACTTAGTCCGATTGTTGAGTATCGGATCATTATTAAAACATGTATGCGAAGCTATGACCTTAATTTACTATCGATATCAACCAGAAGACGATGTTGAGGATTTTCCTATTTGTAATGAAGTAGAATATTGCAGACTAAATCAAGGCACTAGAAAAACAGAAAAATCAACAAATATGAGTGGAATAAAAGCAAGAATATTAACTGGAAGTTGGTTTTTACCAAAGTCAATGAGAAAAAGTCGTGCAACTTTAATTAAGGATATTACAGTCGATAGAAAGAGCTATAAACAATCAGGTAAAGCACACAGAAAACATATATATTTTTTTTAAATAGCTTTTGTTACATATTCAGCAGTTTTATCTTAAATATTCATTAATCATTTTAATAAAGAAGTAATGTTGGTGAGCTTTAGAAATTAGTTTTCAGAATTTTCCAACTACATATAGGTATATTATGTTGTCGCAAGATTGTTGCCTAGAATCCACTGGATTACAAAATGTCTAGCCATTTTACAAAATGTCGCTGTTTTGTGAAAAGGCAAAAAGTTTTGAGCCGTTTTATAAAACAGCTGAACTAATATATGCTAAATTATATCTACCTATTGAACCATGAAACAGATCCATGTTTCAATATTTCTCCGGACAGCGAAGAAAATTCTTTTACTTGTTTCTTAACTATTTCTTTTTTTAGTCTTTTTATTCGTTTTTTTAAATAATGTTTCTGACTTTTATAAATCTGACTTTTTGCAGTTACTATGACATAATATACACTATGACTAGTTTGCTTTGAAAGTATATGATACTACATTATATATAAGTATATATTGTTTGCTTATATTATAAGGTAAAAGTGAGGAAAGTGAATATCTGCTAATGGGTGCTTATAGTCCCGAACCTCAGCAACCTACAATTGAACACTCAGAATCAAATCTTGATATCGAATCAGGTTCGGAGTGTAGCGATGGCAATGATATACAAACTGTTAGAGCTCATCTCAGTGGCAGCGAAGAAAATATGACAGATATTGATGCCGTTGTTCAAGAATATAAAGAACGGTTAAAAGTAATTTCCATTAAATTCATTATTTTAGACAATATTCAGTGTAATTTTATCTTACAGGTTGCTACAACTTTAACTGGTCCATCAGTCGCTACTGTTCGGTTACCATCATTGGCTACTGGCCGTTTTGTATTAGGAGCCGTCCTTGGAGTGTGTGCTTGGAGCATAGCACTTTCTGTTGGTATATTATATGAAAAGATTGGAGTAATCTGTGGGGCTTTGTCTGGTAAACATAATTTTATATCATTACAAATAATAAGAGCAATCATTTTGCTATTATCAAAAGGAGAATAGATGCCACCTAACAAACCAAAGTACAATGTACCGTACCAATTGTAATAGTTGCTTAATTAATATTCAGTTGCACAGAGTAATCCAAGTTACAACTGTTTGATTTAAAAAAAAAAAAAAAGAAAAAACACAAAAATCAACTTAGATTTAGCTAATAAAATAAAGAAAAGACATCTAAACAAACTCGACCAATTAAAAAAATTCGTCAAGTGTGTGTTTTTGACACGCACTAAGTAATGTAACCTCAGTGAAAGTGTTAATTTATGATTTTTTGGCTCGTTTTTTAAGTACAGTGAGAATACAACCCTCTTACGTTTATTCAATATATGCATGTACAACTCTATAATTATTATATTATACATTATTATTATTATTAATTTTTCCCCCACTATAATCACACAACGAGATTTATATGTCATCCTTCGGTGACATAACAAAAAATTTTTTCGTCATTTAATATTGAGAATGACTGAATCGTTAATCTGACAGATATTGACATTCCTAAATATGTAGCATTCTTGTTACCACTCTAACAATAATCAATAAAAAATCAGATCTGTGTATAGCGTAATAGCAACTGTCGCATCCAATCTTGATAAAGACGTGGCCCATAACCAAAAAGACCTTTTCCGTCAAACCTTGTCGCGCCTAAATAAGGTTCTAAATAATAAAAATCAATACACAAACTCTCTGCTTGATGATTTTTTATTTTCTATTATCAAACAAACAAAACAATTTTTGAAATAATATCCATACATTTTGATTTTAGATTCAGACGAAGGCAATAAAACAGTTTTAATAAAAGAAAAAGATTACATAGATAGTAGAAATAAATATATTCTTGACGGCTCTATATACATTAAACTAAATTAGTTAGCCAATTCAACAAACAAATCAATACTTATATCACTAAACTAAAATCTAAAGATTATATCTCTGATAATGAATATAAATGGTTGAAGCCGATAAGTTTAAACCTTCCAAAATTGTATTTTCTGCCAAAAATCTACAAACCATTTACCACGCCTGACACTCTTAAATTTCGCCCAATTTGCTCTACATCTAATTCTATTTTGTATAACCTTAACAAATATTTTTCCAGCATAATTCAACATGCGTTTTCGAGCAAGTACGATATTAAAAACTCTTTTGAACTATGTAGTAGAATCAGTAATATCAAATTACCATATGGGTACAAACTAATTAGTTTGGATGTTCAGTCTTTGTTCACAAATTGTCCGACAAATATCTTTCTGGACTGGGTACAAAACCATTGGACTAACATCCAACCACATACCAATTTAGATCATGATACGTTTTTGGAAGGTTTACAACTTATCATCAACAACTCTTTTTTCACTACGAACTACGCAGATGGCGTATTCAGACAAGCTCATGGTTTCCCTATGGGGAGCGCGATTTCAGTAGTTGTCTGCAACACTTAAAAGATAGCTTTTTCCACTTGAGTAATAATAGTATGATTGTTTAACATAAATTGTTTATTCGTTTTATAATGAAAATGACATAAGGGTTAACTATTGAAGATAAAAATTATTTTAAAATTTAGAAATCGACGTTAGGTGTTTCTATGCCTGCAATATAAAAGTATAAATGTAATAATAATAATAATAATAATAGTAATAATCATCCGGCGGAAACTAACATAGTCGAAAAGGAGGAGCAAAAAAGGATTAAATATCAAGATCTAATACACGAGCTGCGACAACTGTACCCGGGCTATACGGTCCACTTGGTCGTACTTATAATCGGATGTCGTACTTATAATCGGATAACTCTTTTGTGCGCAATCTTAACATCATTCCGGCTTGTAGATCTCACGCCAACATGTTAGCGGCGTCAATGCAAAAAGCAGTTATTATCGGGACGCTCCGCACGCTTCGGTCGCACGAGACGACTTTTTCCGGGAGTTCATGAACACCTTTGAACCCCATGCCCCGTTTAGAGCGGGTCCTCGAACATCCATTGGACCTGCCCTCGAATCTCCCACTGTTATGGTTTCGCAGCGAGGTTCGGGGATTTATTAGGTAGGGAAGACCAGGAAGGGGATGCTGTATGACGGACATTACGTACCTGACTTTGAAGTACCTGACCTGGTACGCTGCACGGACACTTTTTCCTCCGCCTGGGGGTTTTTGAAGTGCAGTCGCGTTTCTTTCGTTAAATTCTCAAGTAATAATCATAATAATAATAATAGTAATAATAATAATAATAATAATAATAATAATAAACGCCCTGTGGGTGGGGGCTTCACTTTGCAGAATTTGCCCACAGTAAGTCCTGCTTGTCGTAAAAGGCGACTAAAAGGACAACCCATTAGGATGGAGAAAAGAAAAAATAAGCCTCGGAAAAATGCCGCTGCCGGTGGAGCGACCGGGCGCATCAGGGTCACCACTGAATGTGACAGTTTAGATCGCGGTGACGACAGGCTGGGTTCTAGGCAGCCACCTGTCAGCTGTAACAACACCTTCAGCCAAAATACTACTGCCCTACTTACAGAGCCACCAACACCTTTGGCTCAGCCGACTTTAAGTGTTTCCTCGGAGCATCCTTTGGGGACCACTAAAGCTGGTAAGAAGCGTGTGCGTATGCAATGGACAGATGAACTGAATGAATTCATCGTACGCACATACTTCAAAGTTACTAGACTTGAAACGGACAAAACTGGTTACCGTACAAAATTACATCAAGAGTTCGCGCACAGCTACCCTCACCTAAGTCGCGTTACTGAACAGAGACTGGCAGACCAAAAACGTGTCATTTTTACCAATAACCTCATCCCTTCCTCCCTCATAAACACCATTAAAACACAAGTCGCACATCAATTTGCTCAAAATGAAGAAAGTCAGGACGACGGCCCACCAGAAATGGAGAGCCCCACACAAAACGACACTCAACAACTTGTCGAGAATGAGCCTGACCACCATGAGACAGCAGTAAATGACACCCTACTGCAAAAGATCGAACTGGAATTTAACACAGCGCTTACTGAATTTGAAGGGACGGACCCCACACATAGGTACTTGTTGCCTAAACAACACACCTCACGTAGATTGGCTGAGATCGTTGAGATATTGAACAATACAATACTGCCTAAACACTTGGAAACATGTGACAATTTTATCGAGTTACACACAGCTATCTATTGTGGAGCGGTTGCAGCTATACGTTGTAACGGGTCCGATGTAACACCACCTGTAGCACACAACTCGAAGGAACACAAAACTCCTGCCTGGGAAACACGATTGAATAAACGCATCAGCAACATCCGATGCAACCTCGGCAGGATCACCCAATACCAACAGGGTACGAGGTCCAAACGGCTCAACAAATACATACACGACATATTACGCAAACACACAGTACACACACAATACGAGGAACCCAATAAAACACTCACAGAGATCAGAGATACGCTTCACCAAAAATTAACAGCACTAGCGAAGCGCTTACGAAGATATAAGACCAGTACTGAACGCAGACGACAAAACCAAGCGTTCAGCAGAAACGAGAGACGGTTTTATCAGTCTCTAACGAACACGGTTACTGACAGTAATGGTCTACCGGAGAAGAACGCACTCCATAGTTTCTGGGCGAATATATGGTCCAACACCATTGACCATAATGACAAAGCCAGTTGGATCGATACAGAGTACAGGAATAACGAACATCTTCCGGAGATGCCCTATACGGACATTACTACAGAGGACGTCTCCAGAGCTTTACAGAGATCGCATAACTGGAAGGCACCTGGCATCGACAACATACAAAACTACTGGCTCAAACACTTTACATCAACACACAAGTATCTCGCTGAACACTTTACACTATTTATAAGAACACCAAACCTGACACCGAAGTTCCTAACGCAGGGTATCACATACATGAAATCTAAAAACAGTGATACAAAAAATCCTGCGAATTATAGGCCTATCACCTGCTTGCCTACAGTGTATAAGATTTTGACGTCCTGTCTGGCAGAAAAGATCAATGAGCATTGTCAGATTAACACCATACTGACAGAAGAACAAAAGGGATGTCGAAAGAGGTCACAAGGCTGCAAAGAGCAGCTTCTGATTGACTCCGTAGTACTGGTACAAGCGAAAGGGAGAAAACGTAACCTGTACACAGCGTTTATTGATTATAAAAAGGCATTTGATTCGGTCCCGCACTCCTGGTTGCGGAGAGTATTGGAGCTGTACAAAATACACCCAAGTATCGTGAACTTCCTTGGAACGATCATATCCGACTGGCGAACGACCTTACATTTGAGTATTGGTAATGAAAAAACAACAAGCGACCTTATTCAAGTAAGACGCGGCATATTCCAAGGCGACTCATTGAGTCCATTATGGTTTTGTCTCGCAATGAATCCACTTTCTCGCCTGTTAAATAAAACCAAATACGGTTACAATGTAGGTACGCAAACGAATTCGCGCCATACCATTTCACATCTAATGTACATGGATGATATTAAGATCTATGCAGCTACTAAACATCAATTACAGCAGCTGCTGGGACTTTCCAACGAGGTTTCGCGAGACCTCTGTATGGAGTTCGGAATCGATAAATGTCGAACACAATGTCGTTCTGGAGGAAAACGAGATGCGGTCGCATTCGAACTCGAACCAGAGTCTGTTATGCAGCCCATGGACGAGGGAGAGTCGTACCGGTATCTCGGATTCAATCAGGACGAACGTATAGATCACAGCGCTGTAAAACAACACCTGATACAGCAATACCTAACGCGTGTACGGAGATTACTGAGCACCCACCTTGATGGAAAAAAAACCATCAAAGCAATTAACACCTACGCAATTCCGGTGCTAACATACTCATTTGGGGTAATCAAATGGACGCCTACGGACTTGACAAACATCGAGATCAAGACCCGCGTCCTTATGACCAAATACAGAGTTCATCATCCCAAAGCAGCGATAGAACGATTGACGCTGCCAAGAGCCGAAGGGGGTCGAGGTCTTATAGACATAAGGAACACGCATAATAAACAGGTTCATAACTTGCGAGAATACTTTTACACCAAAACACACACATCACACTTACACAATGTAATAATCCAAGCCGACAAGGCATACACACCATTAAACCTCTCACACACAGAAATGCCAGATAGTTTTTGCCGTTTGGTCACGAAGGAGGACAAAATTCAGCAATGGATTCGGAAGCCTTTACATGGGAGACATTCACATGATCTTAATCAGAGTAACGTCGACAAAGCAGCGTCGCACGCCTGGTTGAGTCAAGGAAGTCTTTTCCCGGAGACTGAAGGATTCATGCTAGCTATACAAGATCAAGTAATTCATACAAAGAATTACTCAAAATACATACTTCGTGACTCGTCAATAACATCTGACTCATGCCGGAGATGCCATTCCAAACCTGAAACGATCCAACACATCACAGCTGCCTGTACTCAGCTCGCTCAGTCCGAAAACAAACACCGTCACGACCAGGTTGGCAAAATCATATACCAGAAACTAGCGGTTAAGCACCACCTTATAACCGATAAAACACCTTACTACAAGCTCACACCAAAAGTAGTAGCGGAGAATGACTCCTGTAGACTTTACTGGGATCGGTCGATTATTACAGATAAGACCATAAATCATAATCGACCAGATATCACCTTCGTAATGAAAAACACTAAGACAACCTATCTGATCGATATTGCGGTTCCAAATACACACAACTTACAAAAAACACACGCAGTTAAATTGGATAAATACACTGACCTCGCAGCCGAAATAAAACAACAATGGCGAATGGAACATGTCCACATCGTTCCAATAGTGCTCAGTGCCACCGGGGTCATTCCACACACACTACATAATAGTTTGAGCCTCTTGGGTCTCCCAAAATACACATATGTCACTATGCAAAAGGCAGTGATCATAAACACGTGTCGTATAGTACGGAAGTTCCTCAGTAATACGAATCCGACTGCGATATGTGAAAGCACAAGACCTGCTTCTACTCCATCTGAGCCATCTACAGTGAGCGAACAATACACTGACACTCATCCTACTGACACACAACACACATACATAAACACACAATACACTAACACTGAAAGACAAACACTCAACACACATACAGATCCAGATTCGTCTGATGGAGAGGGGGGATCGAACAACTGCCGCACTGTCACTGTTACCGCTCTGGTGCACAATCCTCCTCAATTCAATAACACACAAGGTCCGTCAACCTCTGTACCATCTAAACGCGCAGTTCCAGGAACACCCGATCTTAATGAGCAATTTGATGAACCAGAAAACATCTACACCAAGAAACGTAAAATAGAAAGACACATCCACACACATACACAAACACACACACAAACACAAACAGTCCTTTCCCTTCCCTCTGTCCCTACTCCTACCTACCATTTGAGGACACGAAAACGAACTAGGCTTTCACAGCCCTCTGTCATTGAGCCAACATCTACGCTCCCACAAAAGTCTCGCCGTACGACCCAGTGTACACCAAAATAGACGAATAACACCTCGTTTCAAGTAGCAATAACAACAATATAGGGAGTGATGTGACAAACCCGTCCGTGAATGTACTACGGTACTTTTACGGATTGGTTTGGCACATTACCCTTCCACAGAGCCTAATACCTTGCATAATGCCGGTATAGGTGAATGTTACCCAGTACTGTCCTACTGAGTAGTGAGCGCCAGGTTGGCGTAAAAGTCTATAATAATAATAATAATAATAATAAACTTTGAGGACCCATAATTCAGGAACAAAGCTTTGGATTTCATTAGCCTACTCCTGAGGGCATCCTCTATCAACAGACACCTTAGTTGTCGAAATTCGTCAAGAGACATTACCTGTGTATTTTTCACTAAATTTTCCCTTATTCTATTATAAATAGATTGCTCTTATTATTAGAACTCGAAATTATTTAAAACAAATGTATAAAAAAAATTATTTTTACTTAATTTCCTAGGTGCCTTAGTACTTACAGCAATGATAACTGCACAACCTCAAGTTCATTTAGAACATACATTCAATCAGCCTGTATCTTGCTCATTATCAGATACATTTTTTTCTATGGATAGTTGTTTAATACCATTGGTACCTGTAATTGTGATTGTCTTAAATATAATCCTAGCCGCAATGGTTATGCCCGGAATATGGCTTTGCATAATTTTATGGTTTGCTGCAGGTAATTTTTAAATATTTAATAATAAAATTATACTAACTAACCATTCCAGCTTCGTTTGGGGCACTTTATATTAGTATTGACATTGTTGATCAGCATCGGGACAACAAGTGCATGAGTTCAAAGAAGTACTAAAATCTAAACTATTTATCAATATTACGATTTAAAGACGTTTTTTACTTTGATAATGTAGCTAAATATATACTGCCGCGAAGTTTTTTGTAGAACAATCTGAGGCCGACAATTTTACTACAGATTGTTTTTACAAATCTCTAACACACGTCAACGTGCTAAAAATAATGGTATAAGTTTCCTTTGAATAAATTAGTAAGGGGGGTTAGGTGATATAATTCAATAATTTAAGGATAGGGTTTGAAGAGAAACAGTAAGCCTGATGATGAAACTTTAGGTTTCGGAACATCGCAAAATAAATAATCAATTTTTATTAGTAATTAATTATTGGTGATTTTCTCTCCAAACCACATCCTTAAATTTTGAATAAATTTTAATTTTAGTTGTGACAATTTAACTCATATATGTTCCATTCCTCATATATTATAGTTTTTTACCGTGAAGAAAATATTAGAATCAATTTTTACAGCGAAAAAAATGATAAAAAATATTTCATTGGTCACTTCGTTGGCGGTAAACAGAATAAAAATGAAACAAAATTTTTATTGGAAAATTTTTTACTAATTTCGAATCCATAGTAACGAAATATTAAATAATAATATGAATTTTACTATTTTATCCGTTAAACTGTTTTAACTGCTGTTTTGTATTTTATTTTCAATCAATTTGTGTTGTCAGTTTTAACACATTGTAATGTTTTCTCTGTTGTGTTTTCGCTAGTTTGTTTAAGTCTCGATTTTTGTGACTCCTCATTAAATTGGTAAACAACAAATTTTTATTGTATATAAGCACTTTATAGAAAACACCGATTCTATGAACCGCAAGACTAAGCAACTTGAACCCTTTTACCAATGTTTGAAATCGTGTGACTTTACGGTACTACACATTCCGAACTGATGAGTCATCAAAATGTATCGAAGTGCAAACCTTGACATTTGACCTCACACGCGCACATACGATTGGCCTTGAAATTCCTAAGAGATGAGTCATCACCCGCAACCAAATTAATTTAAGTTAACCCATTATGCGTCATCACAATTTGGTCATCACGATTTGGATTTGTGTTAACCCATTACCCACCTGCAATAACATAGTTTTTGAATCCAAACCTAACGCATGCGCAGACTCAATTTTAGTACACAACGCATACGCAGACTGAATTCCAAGTCATAAATTGAGAGCCGAGGTACACTACCACGTCAAAAATGTGGGGAATACCTTGACTCGGGGTGGCCCCAAACTTTTGACACCGTACTGTACTTAAATTTTTGGTACACTGTCAAAAGTGTGGACCCGGCTGACCAAAAACCGCCGATCACTTTTTGAAGCGTACTGTGCTTATTTTGTGTGTACGTGCAAACCTTGGCCTTTGACTCCAACACGCCCTTGCCTAAATTTCGTCATCTTAAACGAAAATTTGACTCGGCCGCTAACAATAAATTTTGTCAGGGCGCTGGAGAGTTGTTAAGATTTTAAAGCTAACTTCGGACTCTAGGGTCCAGATTTCTAACCGCTACTCTGCTACCGAAAATCGGGAGGTCGCTAACGTTAAATTTTTTCGGGGGGGCACTGTACCAAGCGTTGGACACTGGTTAATATTGTAAAACTAACTTCGGACTCCAGAGTAGTAGTACTATATATATATATATATATATATATATATATATATATATATATATATATATATATAATATTTAAATCAAATAAAAAGGTGATTTAGCTCTTATAATCTCTTCACTGGACTAATAAAAATTATTTGTATAGTTTTATTGTGCTAACTTCGAAAATTAACTGGAAAATGTTGAAATTTATAAGGCATGTGTTTCTGTTAATAAGCATTGATCAAAAGCAAAAGATACACATTCAGCAAAAACTGTTTAATATATATATATATATATATATATATATATATATATATATATATATATATATATATATATATATATATATATATGTATTATGTATTTATATAATATATATATATTTCTATTCAGTACAGATATAACCCCTTGTATGTAACTTATATCATGTTCGTAAAATAACTAAATATTTATATTATAAATAGTTATAATTTCTTTTTGAGTCTAAAATATTTACTTACTGCTTTAAAATCGTAAAATTTTTAATATTTTTTTTTATTTCGGCGCGTTGAATCAATTGATAAATGAAAAAAATATCGATTTGAAATTGCAAAATCTTAATGTGAATGAAAAAATAGGGGCCATTTTGACATGTTATTGTTAAAACAGAACCAAAATAGATTCCATTGTCGTTTTTTACAAGATCACTAGGTGGCGAAACCTGATTTGTACAACATAAAGCTTTTTATCCTTTATTTATATCTAAGACTTAAACCATTCTATGTTTCCTACTTTGACGTCTAGATATCATTCTATGTGTGTCATATTGCGCGTGTGTTTCATTAAACATTCCGAACTATTGATGCTAGTGATTTCCGATATGGGTGGTTACATTTTATGAAAAAAAAACATTAATAATTAAAAATTTTTGGGTTGTATTTGTTTGAAAACATATTCATTGGATTAAAGAAATTTGGTTTCATGCTTATTAAGAAAAAAAAATTGGTGTTTAATTTATTTATTAATTTTTATAAGCCAGTTTAATGACACATCTAAAAATAGTGTTCCGGTATAGGGGCTTTTACTTTATTACTTAAAATCTATTTATTTTCCATATAAATTTTTTTTAAAAGAATTCAATTTTCTTATGAACAAAATTTATCTGAATGAAGCATACAACGTCTTGAATAATAGTCTAGTTCACAAGTTGAAAAACGTGAAAAATAGAAATAAAGCTCCTAAAAATATGAGCAATAGCCCATTCGATTCGTAATGACCTATAGAAAAATGTATTTTAAGGAATTTACAGCACATAAAAAATTGCAATTGTTATTAACAAAATAAGATGGAAAAAACGAGGTATTCAGTTTTTTGTTAATAACTTAAAAATTATTAATAGTTAAGAAACGAGACAAAAAGATTCTTAAAGAGGAGGAAATTTGCAATAAAAAAGCCCCAACTCCTGGAACTCTACGTCCATTATTTCTAATTTTAATCTAATGCCGAAAATCGGGTTCCGCGCGCCAGTTTTAGCACAGACGCAGCGACGCTGAAAACAGCATACGACCGATAATAATTTATTTTATAGTAGTAAATGTTAATTTAAAAATTTAAAAAATTATGCTGTATTCAAAACACTTCAAAGAATAAGATCCCGTTAGGAAAGAATTTTTACCCCAATTTTTCATAAAGTTATACAATTGTTAACCAATAAATAATTTACGGATCTCTGCTTTCACAAACAGTTACATAAAAGTTTAAATAATTACATTAAAAATTTTTTGCCTTGTGGAGCCCTTCTTATGTGTATACTTAAGAAGATTATGTGGTAAAAGCTTATAAAAGTTTTTTATTTTGTTTAATATAATTTCTTAAAGTTAAAAATTTAAGAAATATGAAAGAATAACAATAAAAAATTTTTTTTAGCAATTTTATAATTTTGACGTTTTTTTTATCTACCCATGACAGTAAATAACATTGGTTGCAATTTTTTATGTCATTTGTTAATAAATTTTTTATAAACAAATGGAGAAATTTAATAGTTAAATAAAAATTTTCTTACCCGTATGTTGTCATACAAATAAGAATAATAATTTTTAAACAAAGAATATTTTCTTAAAAAAATTTTTTGATTGTTTAAATTTTTTTTTCAATATTTTCATTAAGTTAATTAAAATTCACATAGTGTTTGAAAAATTATCAATTTGGATCGGCTGGGACTCGAACTCGGATCTCTTGGTTGCTAGCCAAGCGCCTTACCAATTAGGCCACCGACCGCTTGTGTCACTATCGATATATAGCTTGCTGAGTTATACTCCAGCTCGTACATCTTATCATGATTAACGGGTATAAAATAGTTGAACTTACACAAAATATTGTCTATTTACCGGTGGTTGTCAAAGAGTTAACATCTCTTTTGCTGAAAATTATACTTTCGTGGTAAAACAATTGCATTTCGAACCATGATAATTTACAATCCGGAGCAGTCCACCGCTAGTCAACATAGCAAGGGACTTTCGAAACCTAAGATCATTAAACGTAAAACATTTAAGCAACAACACATTTCACCAGAAAATTTAGCATTTCTTAAATTACTAGGTCTTAAAGTGAAAAGAACATGGTACTCACCAATGTGTTATATATCATTAACAATTTGTAATTTGAAGGTAAACTAGCAAAAGTCATTAGTAGCCATTTTCGGATATATTCCACAGATTAGCTAATTACCCCACCACTTTTAATTATTCTATATAAAGTTGTGGATTGTGTGAACAATTTCAGTTTTACGATAGCGGTAAAAATGGCATTTCTTGACATGCAAAGCTATCAAGGAGCTAACAACCAATTTTATTTTAAAGAAGTTGGTATCGTAGCAGAAAATTCAGATGAAATATTACATCTTATATTCGAGGCACCGTTTGATTTCAACGAATTGCCGAAGAAATATCAACGTGTTATACTTTGGCTTTGCCGAAATTGGTATGGGATACCTTGGTCGTATGGATTTATTCCGTACAAAACGCTTCATACCATATTGAAACCTATATTAAAGAAGTATGATGTCATATACGTCAAGGGCAGTGAAAAGAAGAAATGGATTTCAAATTTGTTTGATGACACCGAAAACCAGCCGTGGATTTTGAATTTGGAAGAAATACGTTATGTACCGAAGAATTCCAATCTGCGAGATGAATATTATTCAAGACGTTGTATGCTTTATTCAGATAAAATTTGTTCATTAGAAAATTGTATTCTTTTAAAAAATTTTTATATGGAAAATAAATAGATTTTAAGTAATATATAGATTTAAGCAATTTAATTTTTTGTATATATATATTCTATAAATAAAATTTAAATAAAAAAAATAAAAAAATTATGTGCGTTTTATTTAATTATTACTCTAAAGTCCCCTATTTTTTACAGCAATAAAATTTATTTCGCTAACCTACAAAAGTATTGAAAAAAAAATCTAATAATATTTACTATTCTAATTGAAAAGCATATTTCATGATACACCCTGTATAAGAATACACCCGTATACATGCATTTGTATAATTATATTATGTATGTGTGGTGGTGTGATGTAAGTTTTAAGATGATATTCTATAAATTTACCTAAAAACTACTAATTTATAAAACAATTTAGCAAAACTCAATTTTTATATTAAACAACATAGTTAAATTATAGTAATTTAAAACCAAAAAAATTGAAATTTTATTCTGTTTAAAATATTATAATATAATATAACTTGTGTGTACTATTATGCTCTAATATAAATATGAATTAGTATTAAAATGATATATATATATATAATGATTTCTGTTGATTAAGCAAATTTTTTGCAATATTTATAAATTATTTTATAATTAAATTAGATTCTGTATTCAATCAAATCATAAATAAGAATTAGAATGATGCTACATTAAAATATATATTATTAATATACAGGGTGTATACATAATTATATACAGGGGAATGCGTATTTAATACTGAATTATTTCAGATAATTTTCGTTTGATTTATAAATTATGCTAGAAATAGTTTTATGTTATACTCAAATTCTTAAATTTTGTGTACCATAAGGGACGATATTCACACCATAAGGGGCAAACTCGTTAAAATTCTAAGAAGTTTTGTTAGTTAAACAAAAAAATTACTAACGTTGTAGGTTATATGTTAAAATTCATGAGGTACTAAATTAGGTTCACTTCTTTAAATTCGAAATAAGTATGTTTTTACAGTCTGCACTCAAGGTCTGCTCAAATAAACATTCCGCGAAAATAAACTTATTTTAAGCAGATAAAATTCCAAAAATTTTTCGAGGTTAATTATAATAAAAATATCTTGCAGTACAGTCGACACCTGATTTTCGGTAGTACAGTAGCGGTCAGAAATTTGGACTCTGGGGTCCGAAGTTAGTCTTAAAATATTAACCAGTGTCCAACGCTTGGTACTGTTCCCCCCCCCCTCGCCGCCGAAAAAATTTATCGTTAGCGATCTCCCGATTTTCGGTAGCAGAGTAGCGGTCAGAAATCTGGACCGTAGAGTCCAAAGATAGTTTTAAAATCTTAACCTTTGTCCAGCGCTCGGTACAGTATCCCGACAAAATTTATCGTTAGCGGCTGAATCAAATTTTCGTTTAAGATGATGCAATTAAGCCAAGCGCGTGTTGGGATCAAAGACCAAGGTTTGCACGTACACACAGAATAAGCACAGTACGCTTCAAAAAGCGATCGGACACCTTTTTGGCCAGGGGGTCCACACTTTTGACACGGCATTGTACCAAAAATTTAAGTACAGTACGGTGTCAAAAGTTTGGAGCCACCCCGGGTCAAGGTATTCTCCACATTTTTGACGTGGTAGTGTACCCCAGCTCTCAATTTATGGCTTAAAATTCAGTCTGCGTGTGCGTTGTGTACTAAAATTCAGTCTGCGTATGCGTTAGGTTTGAATTCAAAAACTATGTTAGTGCTGGTGGGTAATGGGTTAACACAAATCCAAATCGTGATGACCAAATTGTGATGACGCAAAATGGGTTAACTTAAATTAATTTGGTTGCGGGTGATGACTCATCTCTTAGGAATTTCAAGGCCAACAGTATGTGCGCGTGTGAGGTCAAATGTCAAAGTTTGCACATCGATACATTTTGATGACTCATCAGGTCGGATTGTGCAGTAAATTAAAATTGAGATTATGAAATATTATTTATTCCTTTATGTAACGTCCCTTATTTCAGAGTATCGTATCAAAAATGTACTGCTAGCCAGATTATAATTGCCAATTTTGCAGAATTCGACTCGAAAATTCTACGACTGTCTCATCTTCTGATTTATTCTTACGCATAAAAGCATAATCTAACCCTTAAAAATATTTAAGAAAAAAAAATAATGACTAAACAGGGCAGATCCATTTGTGAGATAATAAATAAAATTAAATACAATCTTTTTTTTTGTACAATCAATAAAATTGGTTTCATATGACAATTTCGTCAATACTGAATACAGAAAAAATATTTTTCTTTTAAGTTAATGTAATATTTTCAAACTTATCTTATATTTTTAATTAATAATTTTTTACCATATAGTATCATAAAAAACAACCTTTCTAATAAATGTTTATTTTCAAGATAATTTATGTTTTAGGGCTAATTGTATTTATTCGTTGTGAAGAATGCTGTTGGTGTTGGGATTGTTTGGATCCACATAATTCAAATCAAGTTGGCACAGATCGAGATAAGATACTGCATCGTTTTAATTCCGAGAATATATTTGATACGACGTCGACAACAAGTCCACATTCATCATTAGTATTTGAGCAGCCAAACAATATAAGAGTATCACAAGAAAATTTACCACGTATTGCTCATGTTGATACAATTTTAATTGCCAGATGACACGAATCAAGTAGTAATATAGATTACAGCTCTGGAAACGAAACAGATTTGGAAACTGAGTATGTCATCGATTTGCATGAATGCAGTTTGCATCGAGTGTTATAATTGCAAATTGTCAACATTGATGTGTTAAGAAATTTAAACTTTTATTTACGTTTGTTTAATTTTTTGTCTTCACAAAAGAATTAAAAGAGTAGCATTTAATTAGTAAAACATTTCAAGCAATCAACTATTTTTTAATGCTAACGAAATTATCACTCAGTATCATAAATTTAATGTAATGGAATATAAAATAATTTTTTAAATAACAAAGCATTAGTATTTTATTAACCCGAGCTGATAAATTGATATCAATCACACTTTTAAGGTGCACAGAACAAGTAAAAATAATGGATACTTTTAGGTGAAGAAACAAGTTTCTAAAGTGTTAGTTGACAACATACTATACTTTGAAAAAGCTCTCCGTCGGTATATTGAACAAAAAGCTCTGGTTTACAAGGAATCTGTAGGGTCTCAATACAGTATTCTTTAAATCTAATTTTTGTAAATAAAATAATAATAATAATTTTAACTTAACTTTTAACCATTACCTCAAAGGACCTCTCCGGATAAGATAGGTGAATCTGCCTAAGGTCCAACCTGGGTCGGGGGTGCCATTGTACGGTTCGCCCTTGCACATGTATTCCATAGCTGCAATATTAGGTCAAGTTTGCTTTGCGTTTTCGAGTTATACCAAAATATTCACTTTTGGACTTTTCCCGATTTTCCATTTTCCTTCCCCCCAAGTGCATAAGTATTATATATATGCATGTAGGGTTCTAAGAGCTGCATAAAACAGTGCATGCAACTCTCCAAATCACGGTGTTTAGAAGAAGATATTTGCAAAAATTTCTAAATGACCTATAGAAACACACAAAACGTGACCTTGAACCAAAATGAGACCTTGATTTTTGAAATCTACGCCTTTGAATTAGTAAATATATGTCCAAAAATATTTTGCAAAATTGGGCCAAGTAAGGCTAATTAAGAATTTAAATACAAGGGGCTCTAGTGGCACTCGGTGTTGCAGCCGCCTTAATGGGCTTCTTTAGCCATAAAATATGGCGACGCCTTCCTCTCACCCTTAAAAAAAGCAAACTTGTGCGATTAAGGCTCATTACCAGTGTTTTCATCAGTATGGAAAAGTCTCACAAAATATCATAAATCAAAAAACATGACTTCCGTCACAAAAAGGTAAACTGAAAAGTTAAATACAAGTTATCATTGAATTATTATCGCAGTTATTAAACAGTTTTGTTAAGAGCGCATGCCTTAGCCTCAACTTATCTTTATCCACACTTAAAAAGGCATGTCATTGTCCAGGAAGTAGGGCGAGGACCTGATGAGCGTGCTTTTTTAATTTTTGTTGTTCTGCAAGACCTTTCCAGCAGGAAACACTGGTTATGAGATTTTATCACACACAGCACACCTGCTTTTACTTAAAATAACAGGAAGCTTTGTGATTTCCTATGGCTGGATAAAGCCATTAAAACGACTATAAAGCCGTGTGACTAGAGCTCCTTGCATTTACAGAACATTTGCCCTGGTACAACTCGAAAAAACAAAGCTAGTTTGCCAGATATTTTTTGATATTTTTTTACTAATTCGAAGCTATATATTACGTCACCTAGCCTATGTTTGTCAGAGTAAAGTAAGAATTTTAACAATATCACCCCCAACTAAATTGTTTCAGACGCTTTTCCATGCTTTTTAGCGGCAATGCTTGTCTGTCTATCCCACTGGTTTTTCCACCATGTCACCTAGCCTATGTTACTTAGAGTAACGTAAGAATTCTAATGATACAATAGACATTTATTTAAATTGGCTCACATGTAGTTGCTGCCATCTATCACCTAACAAGGAGTCGATTTTGATCAGGATACCACAGTCAGCACAAAAAATGTTGAGTAACTTGTTGTAAACGACTACTTAACTGTAACAGTTCAACTAAAAAGACATTAATTCACTCGTTTAGGGGTTTTTGATAGAGTTCTCAATATTTATCAGTCTAAAGATAAGTTGGAGCTAAGGAACCTTAAGAAGCATGCGGCGTTAACAAAAACTGTTCAATAAAAGCGATAAGAATTCAAGGATAACTTTTCAGTTTACCTTTTTGTGACGGAAGCGATATTTTTTTATTTATGATATTTTGTGAGACCTTTTCAAACTGATAAAAACACTGGTAATGATCTTTAATCACACACACTTGCTTTTTTTAAAGGTGAGAAGAAGGCGTCGCCATATTTTATGGCTAAATAAGCCCACTAAGGCCCCTTGTATTTAAATCTTTAAATTAGCTTTACTTGGGGCAATTTTGCGAAATATTTTTAGACATATATTTCCTAATTCAAAGGCGTAGATTTCAAAAATCAAGGTCTCATTTTGGTCCAAGGTCGCGTTTTGTGTGTTTTTATAGGTCATGTAGAAACTTTTACAAATATCTTCTTCTAAACATCGTCTTTTGGAGAGCTGCATGCACTATCTTATGCAGCTCTTAGAACCCTACATGCATATATATAATACTTATGCACTTGGGGGGGAAGGAAAGTGGAAAATCGGGAAAAGTCCAAAATTGAACATTTTAGTACAACTCGAATACACAAAGCAACCTTGACCTAATATTACAGCTATCGAATACATGTGCAGGGGCGAACCCTACCATGGCACCCCCGACCCAGGTTGGACCTTAGGCAGATTCACCTATCTTATCGGGAGGGGTTATTTTTGGGAATAGGATCTGCGGAAACCAATTAAAATTCCAACGAATCCAGTATAAAATAGTTTATTTTTGTGCAAATATATTTCGACATGTTTGATGTCTTTATTTAATGGGCACTTTTTTTACAAAAATACATACACAATACACATATACATATAAAACTTACAAATTACAAAGTTGCAAAAAGTATTAAATATAAGTTATGTTTATTATCTACTTGTAACTTACATTTAAAATTTTTTGTAATTTTGTGCTTTATAAGTTTTATATGTACCTCTATGTATTTTTGGTGAAAACCGTTATGTAATCATTATCATAGAACTAGTGGAAGTGCTGAAGCGTTATAAGGATATTTGAGAGTAAATATTTTTCCATTCAATTATACAATAAATAATATATAAAATCCAACAAACAGTGAGAGCGCGGTCTGCAATGATATTAAGGTTCTTCACACAACTATGTTCCTAGTAAGAGCGCTGGAAACGTTAGTGAGACGTTTAACACTTTTCTACTCAACTACATAATAAAATCTACTTAATAAATCTTTAACACTGACTGACTGACTGACAGACAACGCAAAGCCTAAACCGTTGGGTTTAAAAGAATAAAGTTTTTCACAGGAGCGATCAATAGTTGATCGTTTAAAAGAATGCAGTTTTTCACAGGAGGTCGACAGCGATCAATATTTAGAATAATAAACAAAACATTTAAAAATATTTATAAAAAAAAAAACCGCCGTGAGCAGCGGGGCCCCATCACGGTAGTCGAATTTTTCCCTTCATCTTCGGTACTAAATGTCTACAAGCGAAATGTGACTGAAAATCTACAAGCGATTTGTCATTTTGTTGGTTTCAAAACTGATGTTGAGTGTCCGGCTGATCGAGGCTTTAAAAAAAGGTTTTAAGTATTTAAGGGCTGTATCTCAGTAAATTTCAATTTTGTGCCGACAGCAGGTAGCAGGAAAAAAACCAGCACAATTCGTACGAGGGTATTCCTGCCCATGTTTATCCGCCAATTGCCTTTATGTTTTAGTTTTAAATATTAAAAAGGACCTTAAATAGTAAACTGGAAGATTTTTATGAAGATATTTTTTCTTTCCAAAAAAATCCAAAATTTCTATTCTATAAATAAAAATCCAAAATTCCCACTTTATAAATAAACAGTGATATTAATAACATTTTTAAATTACTTACATAATATTTATGTATTGCATGCATTTGTTAAAATAAAAAAAGTAGGTTCATTTTTTTTTAATTTCTAAAATTAGTATACGCCTGCTTGTATTATAGAACAAAAATAAACATTTAAAATACAAATCACTATATTGAGCCGTACTGTGGGCTGGATTATACATAATAATAAAATTTTCCCCTTAAGGACCCACAAAAAATAAAAATATAAAAAATTCGCTAGACCGGTTTCGACTACTTTTGTAGTCCTCTTCAGTAGCATAAACAATAAATAACCATAAAAATCAGAAATATCATAAAATTAGAAAATATAAATATACGAAATCAGAAATATAAATATAATAAAAAATAAATAAAGGATTAGGAAAAAATATTTTCCTTCGTTAAAAATACCTAAATAAATATAAAAATAATAATAATAAATAACCAATAAATATAAAAAAATAAAAGTAGAAATATATAAATATGAAAAAATTAATTTAAAAAAACCGCAATAAAATAGAAATAAAATATATATGAAAGACAACAATAAAAATAAAATGAAATTAAAATGAAATAAAAGTAGAAATATATAAAAATAAAAAACAACAATAAGAATGAAAATAAATATAATAGTAAAAGTATGTAAATGTAAAAATAAAAACAATAATAAAAATAAATATAAAAATAAAATAAAAATACCATATTCAGAACAAACCAGATATCCTCTGATTTTTATGGTTATTTATTGTTTATGCTACTGAAGAGGACTATGCTAGTCGAAACCGGTCTAGCGAATTTTTTATATTTTTATTTTTGGTGGGTCCTTAAGGGAAAAATTTTATTATTATGTATTTAAAATACATTTAACAATACAATTGAATTACAATGTAAAAATGGGAGAAGTGGGGGGAAAAGTAATGTGGAATTCCTAAAAGGCACTAGCTGGATACTAACGCAATACACATACAAAATTTCAGCCCGCTAGGTTTCCTTAGAGAGTCTTTACACGTGTTAGAAAAAAAGCAAAAAAATCAAAGAAATACTAGCGTAAAAATGGTGGGGGTAAGGGTTAAAAGTTGAAACCTCCAAAGAGCAGTGGCTGGCTATTAACTTAACCTGTACACAAAATTTCAACCCTCTAGGTTTATTTGGGGAGATTTTGACCCGAGCGAAACTGTCAAGAAACAAGAAAAATCATGTTCTTTTTGGTATAAAAATGGTGGGGGTAAGGGTTAAAACTCGAGGCCCCCAAAAGGCACCCCCTTGATACTAACTCAATCCCAATACAAAATTTCAGCCCTCTAGGTTTATTTGGGTGACCTGTGCGAGTGGTACAACCTTCGGAAACGTCGTAAAAGCATGAAATTGTAGCTTAAAAATGAGGGGGGTGGGGGTAAAATATTAAAACCTCCAAAAAGCATAACCTAGGTACGAACTCTATCAACACACCAAATTTCAACCCTCTACGTTAATTCTGGGGGGCTGGGGACGTATTAGATCCAGCCAAAATCGTTTTTTCCCCCTCTACTCCCTCCAAATCATCCTAGGAAGCTGAATTTTGGATATGTTGTAGATAATTGACCGAAACATTATTTCCAACCAGTTTGGAAAAGTTTTATTGTTTTACCGCCGCCCCCTCCACCTCCTTAAAGTTTGGGTCGGATCCAAAATTTGCCCAAAATTTGACCCCACTTTGATAGTATCGTTGTGCATCGGAATAAGCCCCACTTACCAAATTTCACCTCTTAACTTCCATAGGGGGGCCCTACACATTTTAAAAGGTAGCGGGAAAATATATATATATATATATATATATATATATATATATATATATATATATATATATATATATATATATATATATATATATATATATATATATATATCAGACATCTTTTTTTTTACATAATCGTGTTCTACGGGTCCGAAAACGGATAGCACCCCTACTGTCGCCTCTCGCCGTTCTTATCGTATAGGCTGTATAAGTCTAATTTTTCGAAGAAAATTTGACTAAAAAAGGTTTTATATTATTCTAATAAAAATAATTTATTACTACGTACCGGACACTTTTCATTTTTTGTACATATAAATAAATATACATAATATGTTTTTTCTACTCCTGTTGAAGAACACACTCATTATCTATCTGTTAATTGTTGAGAAAGCTAGGCATTATTCTAAGGTGTGGAGGAATGATCATTACTCAATACCTTTTTGACCAATGAAATCACAGTATTAACCATTATTCAATGGGTTTGCGATTGTTTTGTGACTAATGTATGTATCAAGTTTTAATTTAATATATGTTGCGCAGTAACGTGCAAGTAAACAAAGTAGTATATATTTTGTTTTGATCGTTTTATACATATTATACAAACATTTAATGAAATCAGAAATAGATTAAAAATTTAATTGAAAATTTATGTTAATTAAAATTCACATAGTGTTTGAAAAATTATCAAATTGGATCGGCTGGGACTGAAACCCGTATCTCTTGGTTACCAGCCAAGCGCCTTGCCAATTGAGCCACCGACCGCTTGTTCGAGTGCCATTCCAATCTGATAATCAATCAAACACATTTTCTCTTTAATGCGAGACGCAGTTATATTTCTAATTTCAAATGTTATCGAGTGCCTGTGAAACATTATTAATGTATGACGAACTTTTGTTCGCATTTACACATACACCAATATTCATATGTTCACTTGATGTCCAGTTTAGCTGATACTTGAACACTCGATTTACTTTGGCTGAGTATCAGCTAAGCTTGACATAAAGTGAACATATGAATAATAATTACGAACATATGAATTTAAGAAGCATGTGCCCTTAAAAAAACTGTTTAATAACTGCGGTAAGTATTCAAGGATAACTTGTATTTAACTTTTCAGTCTACCTTTTTGTGACGGAAGTCATGTTTTTTGATTTATGATATTTTGTGAGACCTTTCCATACTGATGAAAACTGGTAATGAGCCTTAATCGCACACGCTTGCTTTTTTTTAAGGGTGAGGGGAAGGCATCGCCATATTTTATGACTAAACAAGCCCACTAAGGCGGCTGCAACACCGAATGTCACTAGAGCCCCCTGTATTTTAATCCTTAAATTAGCCTTACTTGGCCCAATTTTGCGAAATATTTTTAGACACATATTTATTAACTCAAAGGCGTAGATTTCAAAAATCGATGTCTCA
Organism: Brachynemurus nebulosus; assembly: GCA_035578155.1. Lineage (NCBI taxonomy): Eukaryota > Metazoa > Arthropoda > Insecta > Neuroptera > Myrmeleontidae > Brachynemurus > Brachynemurus nebulosus. The sequence continues at coordinate 66,830,670 of JAPWDM010000001.1, read as the reverse complement.
TTTCGGTCTAAGGTCGCGTTTTATGTGTTTTTATAGGTCATTTATAAATTTTTGCAAATGTCTTCTTCTAAACACCGTGTTTTAGAGAGCTGCATGCTTATCGAGCTCTTAGAACCCTACATGTATATATATATATATATATATATATATATATATATATATATATATATATATATATATATATATATATATATATATATAATACTTATGCACTTGGGGGGAAGGAAAGTGGAAAATCAGGAAAAGTCCAAAATTGAATATTTTGGTACAACTCGAAAACGCAAAGCAACCTTGACCTAATGTTGCAGCTACGGAATACATGTGCAAGGGTGAACCCTACCATGGCACCCTCGACCCAGGTTGGACCTTAGGCCGATTCACCTATCTTATCCGGAGGCGTTCTTTACTAGAGCCTAATGATGATAAATGATTTTAAAAACGTATAACAGTTCCATTGAATTCTGATCTAAAAATTAGAGAAGTGGTGGGGGAAAGGGGGGCAAGGTAATGTGGAATCCCTAAAAGGCACTAACTAGATATTAAGTTAATACATGTACAAAATTTCAGCCCTCTAGGCATCCTCAGAGAGTCTCTAGGCGTGTTAGAAAAAAAGCAAAAAAATCAAGGAAATATTGGAGTAAAAATCAGTTAAAAAAATGGTTAAAGGTTGAAAACTCTAAAGAGCAGTGGCTGGCTATTAACTTAACCTATTTCAGCCCCGTAAGTTTCTTTGGAAAGATTTTGACCTTGAAGAAATTGCTAAAAAACAGGGTGCCTAGGGTGCCCTGTACACGTGGTACAAACTTCGAAAACGTTGAAAAATCGGAGGTACGTTCTCTATCAACATACAAAATTTCAACCCCCTACGTTAATTTTGAGGGGCTGTGGGCGTGTTAGATCCAGTCAAAACACTTTTTCCACCTCTACTCCCTCTAAATCATCCTAAGAAGCTGAATTTTGGATATGTTGTAGATAATTGTATATATATATATATATATATATATATATATATATATATATATATATATATATATATATATATATATATATTATAAATTTTTTGAGTTAAAATTTGGAGGAATTTTTTATTATTCAATGTACAAACATATGCAGGGATGAGAAAAAAAATTTGATGGAAAACAAAAATCGATTTTTGGCCCATTTTCAAATTTTAAAAAGGTTTTAGCGACTCTTAAAAAATTTTTTATCGAGCTAGTTTTTTTTTGGTGAGCATTCTTAATTCGAGCTAAATTAACTTTTTTTCCTATGATATATATGTATATATATATATGTATATCAGACATTTTTACTTCAGAATCGTGTTCTACGGATCCGAAAATGGATATAATGCCGCTACTACGTCTATAAGCTGTATAAGTCTGATTTTTCGGAGAAAATGCGACTAAAAATTGATACTATATGTGTTATATATACAATCAAGACGTAAATGGGGAGTGGGCAAGATAATTTTTGCGAGGCCCCCTTTAATTTTCTTTTTGAAATTCCTCTCTTAAAATTAGGCGACAATCAGGAACAAAACAAACAAAAAGAAAAAAAACAAAACGCCGTGAGCAGCGGAGCCCCATCACGGAAGTCGAATTTTTCCTTTCATCTTCGGTATTGAGTGTCTACAAGCGAAATATAATTGAAAGTCCACAAGCGATTTGTAATTTTTGTGGTTTCAAAACTGATGATGAGTGTCCGGTTGATCGGGGCTTTAAAAAAAGGTTTTAAGTTTTTAAGGGCTGAATCTCAGTAAATTTCAATTTTGTGCCGATAGAAGTTAACAGGGAAAAAGCCAACACAATTCGTACGAGGGCATTTCTATCTATGCTTATCCGCCAATTGCCTTTGTGTTTTATTTTTAAATATTAAAAAAGGAACTTAAATAGTAAACTGGAAGGCTTTTATGAAGATATTTTTTCTTTCCAAAAAAAATCCAAAATTTCTATTTTATAAATAATAAAAATCCAAAATTCCTAATTTATAAATTAACAGTGACTTTAATAACATTTTCAAATTACTTAATATGTATGTATTTCATTTGTTAAAAAATTGTATTCACTTTTTTTTAAATTTTTTAAATTTACTATTCGCCTACTTGTATTTAGAATAAAAGTAATGCATTTAAAACACATTTAACAATAGCATTCAATTCCGATGTAAAAATGGAAGAAGTGGGGGGAAAAGTAATGTGGACTCCCTAAAAGGTACTAGCTGGATACTAACTGAATACACGTACAAAATTTCAGCCCTCTAGGTTTCCTTAGAAAGTCACTAGATGTGTTAGAAAACAAGCAAAAAAATTAAGGAAATATTGGCGTAAAAATCGTGGGGGTAAGGGTTAAAAGTTGAAACCGCCAAAAAACAGTGTCTGGCTATTAGCTTAACCTGTATACAAAATTTCAGCCCTCTAGGTTTATCTGGGGAGATTTTGACCCGAAGGAAACTGTTAAAAAACAAGAAAAATCATGTTCTTTTGGGTATAAAAATGGTGGGGGTAGGGGTTAATAGTCGAGACCCCCAAAAGGCACGCCCTTGATACTAACTCAATCCGAATACAAAATTTCGGCCCTCTAGGTTTATTTGGGTGACCTGTGCGAGTGGTACAAACTTCGAAAACGTCGAAAATGCATGAAATTGTAGCTTAAAAATGAGGGGGTGGGGGTAAAATATTAAAACCTCCAAAAAGCACAACCTAGGTTCTTTATCAACTATAACTTTATCAACACACCAAATTTCAACCCTCTACGTTAATTCTGGGGGGCTGGGGGCCTGTTAGATCCAGCGAAAATCGTTTTTTCCCCCCCTCTACTCCCACCAAATCATCCTAGGAAGCTGAATTTTGGATATGTTGTAGATAATTGACCGAAACATTATTTAAAACCGGTTTGGAAAAGTTTTATTGCTTTTCCGCCCCCCACGACCCCCTTAAAAGTCGGGTCAGAAAAAAAATTTGCCCAAAATTTGACCCCACTTTGATAGTATGAGGTGCCTCGAAACTGAGCCCCATTTACCAAATTTCATCTCTTAACTTCCATAGTGGGGGCCCTACACAAATTAAAAGGTGGCGGGAATATATATATATATATATATATATATATATATATATATATATATATATATATATATATATATATATATATATCAGACATTTTTTTTTCTACATATTCGTGTTCTACGGGCTCGAAAACGGATAGCGCCCCTACTCTCGCCTCTCGCAGCTCTTATCGTATAGACTGTATAAGTCTAATTTTTCGGAGAAAATTCGACTAAAAACAAAACGAAAAACAGTCACTTGCGAGGCTTTTTGAAATTCGAGGCCGTGGGCGTGGGCCCACATCGCCCACGCCTAGCTACACCACTGTATACAATATATTTTCCCATGCCTATTTTAGAAATCTAACATATATACTATCCCGAAAACTAAGCAGAATATCCAAAATAAATTATTCTTCCTTTTTTATTCTATTCATAAAATTCTATAAGAATCTGCCTTTAGAATTCTATAAGTTTCTGTTACTATGATAACAGAAACCTTTCAGTATCGTCTGTATTTAAAGGACGAAAAAATACACTTCCGGTCTGTGTTCCCAAAAATTAGTTTAGAAAATAATTTCTTCGGCCAAAAAGAGTATATAAATGAAGTTTCAGTTCAGTCAGAGGCATACGATAATATATTTGTCTATATCCCTTAAGGTCGTGGTTATATAGGAAGCTTGTACGCGGTTGTAATACAAGCGCATGCACGCGTGTGTAAATTTGCTTCTTTTATTTACATGCGCGTGCAAGCGCTTGTATGTGTTTATGTAGTGTCTTAAATGTGATTATCGGCGAGAAATTGTACAGCTGAACTTTTTTTTTATGCGATCTTTTTTGTACTGTTTTTTTGTGCGATATTTTATGCGATTTTTTTTATGCGGTTTTTAAAAAAAATGGCCATTAAAATGCATAATGTGAATTAAAATCAAGAGACAGTAAGAAACTTAAACATTTACTATAATAACTTTCTTTGATAAAGATACTTTTTAATGGTTTTAAGCATTTAATCAATACATTGCATAAGAACATATAAGTTATTGCATTATTTAATTCTTTTACAGATGTATTTTTCAAAATTTTCATAATATTATAAAAATGAAATAAAATGTTTTTAATGTAAATTAAGGCTTTATCTTGTTTAGAAAAGCAACTTCTATTGAAATTGTGAGGTTTTGAGCGTTTTGAGTTATGAATTTTCGATAAAACTTTTTTTATACGGTCCCGATTCACCGTATAAAAAAAGTTTTTTTTTACAATCTGGACCGAACTAATCTTTTTATAGCTATTTATGATACTTTTGAATATATTTTTTTGTGTGATTTTTTTTATGCGATGCCTATCCACCGTATAAAAAAAGGTTCAGGTGTGTATACCTACCGTAAAACCGTCTAGACCCGGTCACCTTTTTACATTTTTTGGTATAATTTTATGTTCATACATGTTTCCTTCATAGATATCACCAATAAAAGTATTACCATTAGAAAGAGCGTTGTTGTTTGTTTTATTTTTATAATTATTTGTTACATCCCTGACCCATTTGTTTCATTATAAGTAAAAATAAAAAAAAAAAAAATAATTAGTAAGTGTTCGGGTCTACACCCCAAATCCGTCTTGACTCGGACACTTCCTTAAATAATGTAATAACATGCAAACTAACCTCTCCCGTCGGGGTTAGGACAGTGTTTTATATCGTCTGATGTCTTTGAACCTGTCAAAGGCTTCAAAACATTTGGGAAGGGAGAGGGGTCAATATATAGTATGCCTCTCTATGAAGTAAACATGCGATATAACACCAGAAGAAGGCATAAACCGCGTAATTCTGGCGAGAATATAACGTATGGATAGTGGAATCGCGGCCATAGTGTAATAAACTGATGTGTCCAGGTCTAAACGGATGTATGTATATAGCATGTATTTTTTTATATATACATCGAATATAACGTCAAACACCATTAAATGATACATGTCTAAGTTAGACACACATTTTATTTCTTTGAAAAACTGGAGAATAGTAATCCTGTAAAATGAGATAGTAAAAGTTGAAATCCGTAGTTTTTATTGGTACAGCTGTTTAGAGGATGTTTTTCTCTCTCCAATGACGTCAAGAACAAATGTTTATTGTAGCAGGTTAATGTAGAAACTACTTACTTTGAAGATTGGTGCAAAGTGTCCGGGTCTAGACGGTATTTAAAATAAACGGACTATAATATAAAGGCAAAAATTTAATTTTCAATAAAAATCTGACCTGTCATATTTTGCTTATAATAGCATGAATAGAAACAAATCAAAAGGGCCAGCATTCCTCTATACAGATAAATAAGACCGATTATTGTCGACAATTAAAATAAGAAAAATCCAAAAACGTAACATTATAATTTATAATGGATATTAATTCGGTTACATTATAATGGATACTAATTCGGTTACAAAAAATAAGTGTAGGTATTTAGAATACGAATTTTCACAAATTAAAATTCTCAAATTTTAATTTTCAATTCAATTTACTGTTAAAAACTTATCTAAAAAAGTGATAATTTTTTGGCCAAGTATGTTTTTGTGTCAGGCCTAAAAATGAGCACTTATATATAACGGTTAAATTTGACCAACTGATATCGTCAAATATTAAATTTTTAATTAAATCTAAATTTAAAAAAATTATCTAAAAATAATTTCAGATATTTTAAGAGAAGACGACGTTCACTATTCATTTAGCACTTCTCGGAAATTTTAGAATTTTATAGTGTTCCAGATAAATAAGCTAAAAGTTCTGACTCCTCCCACAGCTACCACTTTTACGACAAAAATCGACTTTTTTTGGACGCACAACGCCAAAAGTACAAATATTATATTATAAAAAAAAAAAAAAAACTCCATTAGTGTAAAAGCGACAGCAACGTATTATAAGTTCTTTGTTTCATAGAAGACAGTATGAAGAGTCATTTGTATGATCTCACATTGTAAAAACCGGTAGGAGTACAACAATATAGCTGTGGGTGGCGTCTTTAAATTCACATTGATAAGATTTGAAAATACCCGTTAGATATAAAAAAAACCCATATAACATGCATATTTAAAGACAGCCAGATTCCACAACCCTGTTGTTAATAGAGACTTCAATCCTATATGTTACCAAAAATAAAATAATATTTGTTTGATGGTCGAAATCCCTGAAAAGTTTCTTTTGAAGGTGTAAGGATATTAAAAAGAGTTTGGATTTCCAACAATAACAATTTATTACAATATGAATAAATACTACAGAGTACACAGCGAGAAAATTAACGTACAATCCTTCAAAAATAAATAATATAGATTTAATTCGAGAAGTTTAAACGGCTTTGATGACAGAAAGCCACAATGCTACAGTCATCAAAACAAAATTAATTGTTTCACAACAGTACGAAAATTATTGAAAATATTTGTTCACGAAATATATGAATTTACTTTACAAATAGAAAAATATGAATTAACGTAGTTGCTCTGACAAGTAAAGGTCCCGAGGCCGGACCTATCGATTTTGATGAAACTTAAATATGTTGTAGAACACTAAAAACTAAGGGACACATTTTTTTTTTTATCTGCGGAAAAACGGTTTGAAGGGGTGAAATCGCCCTCCAAAAATTGGGGTAAAAATTTAATTTTTCAAATATCTCGAAAACAGTAAGAGATAGAGCAAAAGTTTAAATTGGCGATATTACTCTTATAACTCTTTTTTAAAGAACTATCTATTGATATGCAATTTGTTCAAATTACATCAACAGGGGTGGTTGGGGGTTAAAATTTGGCGGTTAATTTTGCAAAAAGGAGGTGAAAAATAAACAATATAAAAATTTTGTTTACAGATTTGAAATCTACGTCAAAAAATCTAATTGACCTGTTTTTGCTCAATATCCTAATATTAAGTCTAGGGGTAGTTAACTAGAGGGTGACTATGTCGAATAATCGTACTATTTGGGTATTTCAAGAAGTTCTTCTTCATGGAAAATAGCTTAAGACAATTAGAATAACGTAGAAATGAAATCCTCGAATTCAAAATTGAGTTTGAGCAACATTGGAGAGGGGGTGAGTCACCCTCTTAAATTACATACTAGTTTATATACACTAATTTTTGCTATTAACACACTGATAGTGGGTAAAATAATGTCACAATAAGTGGTTCTGAAGTTGGACTAAAATGAAATTCTCGAATTCAAAATTGAGTTTGAGCAACATTGGAGAGGGGGTGAGTCACCCTCTTAAATTACATACTAGTTTACATACACTAATTTTTGCAATTAACACACTGACAGGGGGTAATAATGTCACAATAGATGGTTCTGAAGTTAGACTATCGTATGTAAGGTTTTTATTAGGTTTCGTTATTTTAGGTTAGGTTATGTAATTTTCGGTATCGATAATTTTCGATAAGGAAAACTATCATATCCATTAAAAAACAAACCTAATAAAGACCTTACATATGATAGTCCAACTTCAGAACTACTTATTGTGACATTATTTTACCCACTATCAGTGCGTTAATAGTAAAAATTGGTGTATATAAACTAGTATGTAATTTAAGAGGGTGACTCACCCCCTGTCCAATGTTACTCAAACTCAATTTTGAATTCGAGAATTTCATTTCTACGTTATTCTAATTGTCTTAAGCTATTTTCCATGAAGAAGAACTTCTTGAAATACCCAAATTGTACGACTATTCGACATAGTCACCCTCTAGTTAACTACCCCTAGACTTAATATTAGGGCATTGAGCAAAAATAGGTCAATTAGATTTTTTGACGTAGATTTCAAATCTGTAAACAAAATTTTTATATTGTTTATTTTTCACCCCCTTTTTGCGAAATTAACCCCCAAATTTTAACCCCCAACCACCCCTGTTGATGTAATATGAACAAATTGCATATCAATAGATAGCTCTTTAAAGAAGAGCAATATCGCCAATTTAAACTTTTGCTCTATCTCTTACTGTTTTCGAGATATTTGAAAAATTAAATTTTTACCCCAATTTTTGGAGGGCGATTTCACCCCTTCAAACCGTTTTTCCGCAGATAAAAAAAAATACGTGTCCCTTAGTTTTTAGTGTTCTACAATATATTTAAGTTTCATCGAAATCGATAGGTCCGGCCTCGGGACCTTTACTTGTGAGATAGTCAGGTACAAAAGTATATCTCAGCAAAAAAATTTTCTTTTATCAACAATTAAATAATGTATTAATATTCTTCAGTTATTATATTAGTATACCACTTGTTTTTTTGAATTTCCGCGCGCTTATATTGTAGCAATTTAAAAGAATTCTTGAAAAAGCGTTGTAAAAACGTTGTAAAATGATGTTTTTAAATTATATTACAAAAACGGCGTGGTCAATAACTTCTTATTAAATATGGTTTGTAATTTTGTATTAAATAACATATTAAACTTTTATCAAATTCCTTTGACACGTTTTCGTTTTATTAAAAAAAATAGAGTTTTCCCATAAGAGCCCGTGTTGAAATTACAAAACTTTGAAATCGTTTTTCTCAAAATTGGGGTGATCAATTTTTTTTCGGTAAGGGCTCGTATTATTGGTATTGGATTAAATAAATATCTCGAGAAGTTTCGTTAAATTCCTTTGAAAAAATCGTTTTATCGACCAACTACCTTAAAGAACGATACAATACATTACCGTACATCAAATAAAAATAAAATATTACTTAGCCAGGTAAGCGTATACAATAACAAAGGTTTATTGAAAGTATTAATTACGTGTATACGTTTATGTAAAAGTGGGTTTAACCATACGGTGTGAAAATGTGCGGCCTACGATGTTGTAATAAGTAAAGAATATAAACTTAAAAATTAATTTGTCAATGTAAAAAAAAGTATAATAAATACACACTATTGATTATCAACGTGAAAAAAGTATTTGTATACACACAATTGACTAAAAATAAAATTTAATAACACTCACCAAAAAAAATATTATAGGGCGTCAAAAATGTTATTGAATCAATTAAAATTAAATAAAGAAAATGTAAATTTACAATATCGCAATACCGGAAACACCTTCACACCGAACTACCAATAATGGTATATTTTAAAATATTAAAAATTCATTTATAACAATGTCCGGAAAGACCAGAAGGGTCGATCAGACAAGGTAGCTGTGGAGATGTATTTCCAATCAGCTGCTACACTACACTACTTAAGCTCGTCCGTCGTCCACAGAGCTGACATCGGAGATAAGCAGTGTATCGTATGTCGCAGGCGCATTACGAACATTCTAGAATTTTAAAGAATATACATACATAAATATGGTTCTTACATAATTCAAAATAATCGAACAGCAGTGATTGTGGCAAATTGATAAATGTATTCAAGGTCTGAACAGATACGTACTCGTAATATAAAGGACAATTTTCGACAACGCTGCAGGAGTGTTTTCTCTTTTCAATTTCTGTTTTTAAATTATGGTTTCTTTGTCTAGTATTAAACAACCAGTTAATGAATTATCAACCAATCACATCTTAGAAAATTTAAAGACGATTTTTATTGACAATAATTTATATGACTAAATTAACTTATAATTCATACGAAAAAAAATTCTTAAGAATAAATTTATAACAAGCTTAGCAATATAAAAGAGTTATTGAAAAGGCGTTGTAAAATGATCTTCATAAATTATATTTCAAAAATATAATTTATGAAGATCGCAAATTAATCGCAAAGGAACAAAAGAAAAAAACAGGAATTAGAAAATGTTATTACTAAACACGAAATGCGTTTGGATGCCCAAGATAGATTGTTAAAGAAGAACAATTTAATTATTTATGGTATAGAGGAAAATAATAGCAAAGAATCATACAGCGAGTTAGAAGGTCTAATATTAAATCTTTTTACTAATATTCTGAGAGCTGATTTTAAGTTAGATGATGTAAATTATGTAAACAGAATTGGCCAAAAATCTTTAAACAGATCGAGACCAATGTAGTGTCCTTTATATCGTATAGAAAAAAGATGGATATTTTGACAAAAAGAAGAAATTTAAAAGGTACACAAATATATATAAATGAGGATTTAATAGAGAAAGATCGTAAAGAAAAAAAAAGAGCTATTAGTACATGCTAAAAGATTAAGAGAGGAAGGAAAAACAGTCACGGTTAAAAGAAATAATCTAGTGATACATGGTAATGTGTACAATTTAAAAGAATTGGGTAAAGATTTCACTGAAGCCTCCGTAGTAGAATTGTCGCAACACAATAATGAAGAGTCACCTAGAATTGATCAAGATTTACAAATTAAAATTCCGTTTAACGAAGACGGGAGTGATCAAGATGAGCAAGATAAGCGCAAAGTGTATGTTGCAGAAAGTAATCCAGTTGAAAAATCGCCTTTGATAATCCAACCTACTGCATCATCAAGTACTCCTAAGGATCAGTTAAAAATGGATAGGTTTCTTCGCTCAAGACATCCATCAGCCACAAAAAAAAGTCTTAGGTTAAATAAACCCTCTTTCCCGTTTTTAAATACACCGATATTCCGTTAACCGTACGACAATACATACACGTGGTACCCTTAACGGAATCATATACAGGATGTTTCTCTAGACAATTTATTTTTTAATAAAAATTAAAATATGTTTATAAAAATAAATTTTTAAGTCATATTTTCTAGCTACATAATATTTATTTCTAATTGTAAGCTTAGAAATTAATATATATGTGTATTAATAATTTTTATTATTACTATTATCATATATTTATGTTAACTTTCAAAATAATCGCCTGTATATGTTAAAAATTGAAGTTTTATTTACATAAAAATGTTTATTTACATTAAAAATTTTGTCACGTAGATTGTGTATGTATACACAAACACACACAAACGGTACGCATAATGGTAGTACGGATATCGGAAAACCGCGGTATAACGTTCTGGGATGTACAAGGAATTAGTAATATAACTGAACTATTGAACTTAGCAAATTATGACATATGTGTATGTGAAACTTGGATGGTGAATTTTAACAATATAAATATAGCAACCCTTCAAAATTATATATGTTTTCATACAGCAGCTGTTAAAGAAACAAATAATGGACGAGCAAGTGGTGGAATAGGGGTATTTGTAAGAAAGAGTTTTACAAGTGCTAAAATTATAGAAAAAACGAGCTCATGGTTAATAGTGTATTTAAAGTTAGAAGGTCAAATTTTGGTTATTGTCTCAGTATACTTTAAACCAAGTGCTAATTTAGAACTTTTATTCGATATGCTGCAGCAATCGTTAGAATCAGTGCAAAAACAATATGCTGATCCTCATATTATAATAGAAGGAGACTTCAATTGTCGAGTAGGAGAATTAAATCAACTATCCGTAGAAATCATCGGCGATAGCAATTTAACACATAACCGAGAAAGTATTTGTTTGCGCCTTTATTAAAATATACTTTGATTTAAATTTGATATTTACTCCGAGTTAATATTTTTTGATGTAAACAAGATCCGATGCGCATGATCCTAATTTCTTTTCTAATTAGCGATCATTTTTAAGTAGTAATAGTTTAGTTGTAAAAATATATAGTCGTTTTGTGAACCATAGTTGTTATACAATCTAAAGCCTTTAGAATTAGATTGTTATCCAAATTGTCGATAATTTTCTTATTTTAAATATCGCGTAGTGAAAGTGCTTCAGTGATCCCATTTTCCATTGCATTTTTCCAATCCCTATTGTTTGTGCTGGAACACCTTCGGAACCCAAAAGGAGCGGTATTTAAGGTAAGAGGTTTTCCTCCCATTTATAATTTTTAGTTTTATTTGTGTTTTATCCAACACATTTTCTGATCCATTCGAGCCGGAACCAGATATTTTTTAAAATACTCAAATTTTTGCATTTTTCTGCTATAGTGATTACGTAACACCTAGGTGTGCCGGTGTTACGTAACTCAATATACATACTTGTTTGAGTCGGTTAATTGTTGTATGAATGCAAGCCACACTAGCGCCACTCTCGTAGTTTCTTTTATATACCTAACCTTGATTATTTATTGGTAACCGCATTGGCGGATCAGTTGGTTTTTGTTTACAAACAACTTTGGGCATTTGTCATTAAAATTTACGAGTACTGACTTTGTTTCTTTTTCCTTTTTTAAATAATTTTTATTACATAAAATTGTATTATTAAATTCATTAATATTCTATTATGATGAAAACGGACGTTGAACTACAATTAGAAAGATTAATAGCTCGTCGTGAAAATATTTTTCGCCGAGCCCAATTGTGTTTTGATGCAGGACAAGCCCTTGAAAGAGATTCTCAAAATGAAAATAAATTGAGAAACTTTGAAATTCGATTTGGTACAATAGAAAAAGTCGTTACCGATTATCATGACATTATACATGACATTATTCGTTTACAACAATTACAACAACCTGATGTAACACCTTCGTATAATATCGCAGATGCTTTCGATGATATATACGATTCAATCCAATATTTAGCTAAAAAATTACTAAATAAACGCCCACAACAAAAGGTAAACAGCGATATTCCAAATAGCAGTAATGATAATAAACCGCGGATAAATATGCCCCCAGTAGAGTTAGTAAAATTTAATGGAGAGAATTTGGAAGTCTGGCCGTTGTTTTACGAAAACTTTCGACAGTTAATCCACTTGAAACCAGAGCTTTCGGACGCTGAGAAATTACAATATTTATTAGGCAGTTTGAGTGGACGCGCACTTAAAACATGCACATCAGTTGAAGCGGTTCCCGACAATTATAACATAATTTTTAAACTTTTAGAAGACACATATCATGATAAAAAATATTTGGCCAATATGTACCTGGAGCGTTTAATTAATTTTCGAAATCTTCCAAATAATAATCCTAATAATTTGCAAATGTTTTTAGAAAAATTCAATACCAATGTTAATAGTTTGAAAAGGTTAAACATTGAAAGGTTAGATGATTACATTTTAACATATTTAGCGATGTCAAAGTTACCGGTTGAAACCATTCATTCGTTCGAATTAGTACGTGATAGTTCTGTTATTCCACAGTATGAAGAACTTATACGATTTATTCAAAAACAAAGTAAAATACCGTGTAAGCCAGATAAATCACGCAATGTACCTAGTTGTAGCACACTAAATACCTGGAAAAATCCTAAATCATTTATTACTAATTCCCCAGTAAATAAAAATTGTCCTTTTTGTCATAAATCTAACCATTTACTAAAAGATTGTGACCCATTTAAATCCAGTGAGTTCGACGTTAAATTTAAATTTATTAAAGAAAACAATATGTGTTTAAACTGTTTTTCTACCAAACACAAAGTTTTATCATGTCCATCAAAATTTTCGTGTTTGAAATGTAATGCTAGACATCACACCTATTTGCATAAAAATCCTGAACCGATTAATTTTGTCAAAAATAGTTCAATGGTAAACAATGTTTCATCTAGCAAAACATTTTGTAATAGCAGTAATAATAACAATAATATTGAAAATAATCAAACACTTTGTTCTCAGATTATTGAAAACAAAAATATGTCAAATGTAATTTTGTTAAGTACCGCTTTAGTAAACACATATGACCGATGGGAAAAAGAACATACTTTAAGATTTCTAATTGATAATGCTTCGACTTCTAATTTACTTACCTTTGAAACTGTAAAAAATTAGGATTATCCTATTGTAAATTTTCACATAACATAGTAGGTGTCGGTGGTACAGTGAAACCCCTAAAGGGGCGTACCAGTTTAAATATTTTTTCTAAAATTAATCCCAACTTCAAATATTCAATTGAAGTGTTACTTATCGATACTATAACCAATTTATTACCTGATAACCCGGTTGATATTAGTGATTTACATCATTTAAAATATTTACCGTTAGCTGATCCCGCATTCCATATTCCTGATAAGGTAGACGGAATACTGGGTGCTTCCCTATTCGCTGAAATTTTAGGTTCACATCGAGTCACGGGTGAACCAGGTACTCCCACAGCTATACAAACTTCTCTGGGTTATGTAGTTTTAGGTCCATCTCGCCCACTCAAAATCAATAGTACAACTAAAACTTATTGTACATTTGTAACTTTGGATTCCCTTGTGGAAAGAATGTTCGAATTAGAAAACTATCCAAATCAACAACCGGATGAAAATGAAGCCGATATATGTGCGAATTTATTTTCGAATTCTGTTAGTCGAGATATTAGCGGGCGTTATACCGTTAGTTTACCATTCAAAAGAGATCCTGCGGAACTCGGAAATTCGTACGAAATAGCCAAAAAACGATTGCTTGCTTTGGAGTTCCGTTTGAAAAAATCACCCGAACTTCGTTCAGTTTATTCTAGTATATTGGAAGATTACTTGAATCAGGGACATATGTCGTTAATAAAACATCCATCAACTACTTTCGGTTTTTATGCGGCACATCACTGTGTTTGGAAACCGGATAGCCCCTCAACCCCGTGTCGAATAGTATTTGATTTCAGTATGAAATCTGATAATGGAATTTCTCTGAATGAAATTTTGTACAAAGGTCCCAAGTTGCAAAATAACATATTTACTATCTTATTGAATTTTAGATTTTATCCAGTAGTTTTAGGAGCCGACATTAAGGCGATGTATCGGCAAATAAATATAACAGAATCGCAGAGAAAATATCAACGAATTTTATGGCGTTTCGACGAAAGTGATCCTATTTCAACATACGAACTGAATACGGTCACTTTCGGTGTTTCGTCATCTCCGTTTCTAAGTTTGCGAGTAGTTTAACAATTGTGTCAAGATGAATCGAATTCATTTCCTGATGTCATAAAATACGTTCAACGAGATATGTTTATGGACGATTTAATACTTAGTTTCCCAAATGTTCAAACCGCAATTAAGTTACAACCACAGTTTGTAGAATTTTTTAGAAGAGGTGGTTTTCCATTAGTAAAATGGCTATCGAATTCTAAAATTGTTTTAACGCACATACCAAATGAAATTCAGTCACCGAATGTTATCGAGTTTGACAAATGTTACCTTAAGGTTTTAGGGTTAGAATATGTTCCTGTCACGGACGAATTTAATTTTAAGGTCCATAAAATGAATGATCCCTGTACAAAACGAACCATGTTTAGTTAGCCGTATTTTCGATCCATTAGGTTTTTTGTCCCCAGTTTCCCTTAATATAAAACTATTAATTAAGAAAACTTGGTCCTTAAGTTTGAATTGGGATGATCCCGTTCCTCCCATAATAGGGAATTCGTGGGAAAAATTAAAATCAGAATTGCCTTTAATTGCAAATTTGAAAATTCCAAGACACATTGGTGTATTGGAAACCTCGTCATATAGCATCGTTGGATTTTGCGATGCCTCCCCTTCTGGTTACGCTTCTGTTGTTTATATTCGCACGGTTGACGAACGCGGTCAAGTCCGTGTTTCGTTTCTATGCTCCCAAACTCGCGTTGCTCCCATGAATAAAATAACCTTACCTAGATTAGAACTTTGTGCTGCTACACAATTAGCAAAATTACTCGCGCATATTCGTGACACATATAGCGATCGGATGCCAATAGAAAATATTTATGCGTTCTCCGATTCAATGATAACTCTTCACTGGATTCATTCCACAACAAAAAAATGGAAATCATTTATTTCCAATCGTATTTCAATAATTCAAAATTGTTTATTGCTTTCCTGTTGGCAGTTCATTTCCGGGAAACAAAATCCTGCTGACTGTGCAAGTAGGGGATTATTCCCATCTGCCCTTGTAAATCACCCTACTTGGACGTCTGGTCCCCCTTGGTTGTTGCTCGCGCCTTCCGAATGGCCAACAAAATGCCTTAAAACCGACATCAGTGAAGAAGATGTCACACCAAAAATAGTTAGTTGTATTGCCATGAAAGAAACTGTCTCACCTCTTTACATTTTAATCGAGTATTTTTCTTCCTGGACGAAACTTTTGAATTCCACTGTTTACGTTCTTCGTTTTTGCCACATTTTATCATCAAATGGCAGTATAACTATTGCCGATTTAAAATTAGCGGAAATTTATTTAATTCGCGCGGTTCAAAGACGGCATTTTCAAGAAGAATATGATCTTCTCTTAAATAACAAACCTGTTAATTCCAAAATTCGAAAACTAAACCCTTTCATCGAGAATGGTATTATCCGAGTTGGCGGGCGAATATCTAGAGCTAACATTAGTTTTGACCAAAAACACCCCATTTTATTACCAAAATCAGATCCCTTCACTGTTTGTTTGGTAAATTATTATCATAAACTTTATTTTCATACTGGTGCTAACCTTTTGCAATCGTTAATTAGCAAACAATTCTGGATTTTATCCGCTAGAAGTGTTATTCGGAAATGTATTTGGTTATGTAATTTTTGTTTTCGAGCTCGTCCCAAGCCCCAGTATCCAATGATGGCCGATCTACCCGCCGATAGAGTAAATCAAGCGCACGCATTTAATAAAACTGGAATCGATTTTACCGGTGCCTTTAAAATAACCTTAGGGCGTCATCGCGGTGCTAAAAGCCAGAAAGCTTATATTTGCTTATTCATTTGCCTCGTGACCCGTGCTATTCATTTAGAGTTAGTGGCGGATTTATCAACAGATTCGTTTTTAGCAGCATTTAAGCGCTTTATTTCCCGCAGAGGGAATTGTGCCGTAATTTTTTCTGATAACGCTACAAACCTGGTGGGCGCAAAGGGACAATTAGATGAAGTTTATAAATTGATCTCTAGTCGTCAATATAAAGATGGCTTCCAGAGGGAACTTAATGTACATAGGATACAATGGAAATTTAATCCGCCTTCTGCCCCTCATATGGGAGGCATTTGGGAGGGTAATATTAAAAGTGTTAAGTTTCACTTAACACGTATAATTCAAGATAAAATTCTAACATACGAAGAATTTAATACCATTTTGATTGAAATTGAAGCTTTATTAAATTCGAGGCCTTTGTGTGCATTAAGTAACGATCCAAATGACCTGGTCCCTTTAACCCCCGCACATTTTCTTTGTAGTTCACCCGTAAATTCGTTACCTATACCTGATTTATCTGGAACAAATATAAATCATTTGACACGTTATAAAATGTTAGATGCCATAATAACACATTTTTGGAACCGCTGGAAAACGGAATATTTATCTACTTTACAGACTAGACAGAAATGGAACACCAATATAAATCCGCCATCAGTAGGGACTGTTGTTATTCTAATGCAAGAAAATATCCCGCCCTTGCAATGGCCAATTGGAATTATTGAGAAACTTCACCCTGGTCCCGACCAAATTGTTCGTATAGCCACCGTGAAAACAAAGAGTAGTACATACGTCTGTCCCATCGTAAAATTATGCCCTTTGCCAAATCAATAACAAGTACAAAATAAGTTTTTGTTTTCTTTAGTTTTTATTTATTTATTTATTTATTATTATTTTTTTGTATTTAAAATTTGGTTTTACCCTATATAAGCCTATTTTATTTTAATTTTGTAGTAAGTATTAAGGAAATTACGAGTGGTAATGACTTAATTAAAGTGAAACTGAAAGAATTTTAGTTTAATTTTCTATAACATGAATTGCATTCATATCGCCCGGCCCGAGGATGTTTGCGCCTTTATTAAAATATACTTTGATGTAAATTTGATATTTACTCCGAGTTAATATTTTTTGATGTAAACAAGATCCGATGCGCATGATCCTAATTTCTTTTCTAATTAGCGATCATTTTTAAGTAGTAATAGTTTAGTTGTAAAAATATATAGTCGTTTTGTGAACCATAGTTGTTATACAATCTAAAGCCTTTAGAATTAGATTGTTATCCAAATTGTCGATAATTTTCTTATTTTAAATATCGCGTAGTGAAAGTGCTTCTGTGATCCCATTTTCCATTGCATTTTTCCAATCCCTATTGTTTGTGCTGGAACACCTTCGGAACCCAAAAGGAGCGGTATTTAAGGTAAGAGGTTTTCCTCCCATTTATAATTTTAGTTTTATTTGTGTTTTATCCAACAGTATTGATAAATTATGTAATAGTAAAGGCAAGCTTCTGGTAGAGTTTATGGAAATAAATGCATTTGTTTTATTAAATGGTAGGCCCAAAAGTGATTTCCCGTCTAATTATACCTACCTTAGCTCTTTAGGCTGTAGTATGATTGATCTAGTATCGTGCGGTACAAAAAGTGTAGGGCTACTTCATGATTTAAAAGTTGATGATTCAATTACAAAGTCTGATCATTTTCCTGTGTGCCTTCAAGTATATATCGTCAGTCAAAAATCTAGTTCTGTTGCTCCACCTCATCAAGTGATTAACCTACACTGGGATCAATCTAAGTGTCACAGCTACATTGCTTTAATGGAAAACTCACCAAACATTGGAGTCAATTTTGTTAATTTCGATATTAATCAATTGAACCAAAATTTTACAAATACTATTTATAATACATCTAAAGCTCTAAATATTTTGAAATTAAAAATTCAATGAAACATCAAAAACCGAGTAATAAGCCATGGTTTGACCATGATTGTATGATATCTAAAAAATCGGTGAAGGTTAACTTAAAGCTATGTAGAAAGGAGGGATTTACTGAACTTAACAGAAGATGTTATATAGAATCCAAAAAGGAATATAAAAAGCTTTTAAATTACAAAAAAAGCTTATTTCATAAAGAAACAATTGATAAAATTTCGAATTTGAAAGATCCTTCTACCTTTTGGAAAACTATCAATAAATTCAGAAGCAATTTAACGGTTGGTAGAAATGAAGTATCTATGCCAATGTGGGAGAAGTTTTATTCAAGTATTTACGCTCACCGTGCCATTGATAACACAATGTTTATCGATGCAAGAAATCCCTTGTTAGACTCAGATATCACAATGGAGGAGCTAAAGAACTCTTTACTTAAATGCAAATTGAAGAAGGCTCCTGGAGAAGATAGAATTTTTAATGAGTTCTATATACATTTGCCACAAAATTGGTTACTCTATTTACAAATAATGTTTAACAGAATCCTAGAGGCAGAAATTTTTCCTCATGCGTGGACTAAAAGTGATATGATTATGTTATTTAAAAAAGGAAATAGAGATGATCCTGGGGACTACAGAGGCATTGCTCTTTTAAACAGTGGTCTAAAAATTTTTACACAAATAATTTTAAACAGATTATTAACCTGGACTAATTATACAAACGTAATTCCTGAATGTCAGTCAGGATTTCGGCCTGGCAGAGGTTGTATTGACAATATTTTTATTTTATCATCCGTAATCCAACTTCATTTGCGTCTACCCTAGAGGAAAGTTTATGCCGTATTTGTAGATTTTAAGCGTGCTTTCGATTCTATTCAGCATAGTAAACTTTGGTCGAAACTGTTTCATCTGGGAGTAAGTTCAAAACTTTTGCGGTTGCTAAAAAACTTGTATGAAAATTGTACTTTCAAAGTTAAAAATAATGGACAGTTTTCCAGTCCAATCCGAGTAACTGAAGGTGTACTGCAGGGTGAAAGTTTGAGTCCTTTGCTTTTTTCTTTATTTATAAGTGACATTGAAAACTTTTTTAGAAATAGAGGTGTCCAAGGTTTGGACATCGTATGGACCGCCATTTTATAATATTGTATCCGCTAATAAAAACTTCTGACTATCTTCAACGCTAATCATAGTCAAATGAAATCTTTATTTTAACGAAATTATTTATTAACTAATATAAATGATATAACTTTTCATAAAGTATACATTTTAATTCATAAAATAAGTGTTACTGGTAATAATTTAACATTATAATTAATTTAAAAAAATTTCTCATGCACTGCGCGAGTAGGCATATTACTAAATCTAAATATTCTTAATTCATAACTTCGTACTTGTGTCATCTACCAGCTGGATTTAGCACTACAACAGAAATTCTCGGTGGTGACATCTATATGTATTTGAATCAGGTACTACGTTCAGCTTGCTTAACCCTTTCAAATCTTTTTTTTTTGCTAAGGTGTTGCTACCAGCTCTGAATTAAATCTAATCTGACATACATCGATCTAGCTTCGACATTAACATGCCAACTATCCTTCAATATTGAAAAATATTGATTTGAAATTATTAAATCAATAAAATTATAAAGTGCCACCTATTAAATATCAAAATAAAATATTTCTATTTTACAAAAATCTAAATACAGAAGAAATTGATTTGCATAAATATAAATACTACATAATTATTTAATCAAAACTTATATTTCTCATGTTTACACAAAAAAAATCATACGATTATAAACGTGTGTACAACAACATGCAATCTAATGGCTAAACATGAAACTCAAAATAGGTCGGCAATATATATATATATATATATATATATATATATATATATATATATATATATATATATATATATATATATATATATATATATATATATATATATATATGTACCATAATTCACCATAAATGCTTTTGTTTTAATGCTCTGAATCTGAAGATATCTGCAAAAATGGAGCCAAGTATTTTTCGTGTTAATAAGTACTTCAATATTAAAAAAAAAAATAGTTGGAATCAATTGTTATGCCAAGTACAGATATAATTACAATAACTATACTTAATAACCGTATTAAATATTTAAAAAAATATTTAATTATATTCTACGACGTTTTATATACACCAAATTTGTTGCACAACCTATTTTTTGTTAGAAAAATCGAAGAAAAAGGAATGAGGTTAATATTCGAAAATAATAATGTACAAATCCTTAAAAACAACACGTTATTAGCTACTGGTGAAAGAAAAGACAAATTATATGAACTAAACTTTAACATTGTAAGCAATTCAGTTGCGAATGTAACGGCCCAATTAACGGAAAATAAATCAATTAATTTGTGGCATGAAAGATTAGGCCATTTGGGCAAAACAAATATGGTAAAACTAATTAAAAATGAAATGGTTGACGGAATGGATCTTTCAATCAAAAATATAAAAGATTTTGACGAAAAGTGTGAAGTATGTATCAGTGGAAAACAAACACGGTTACCCTTTTCAAAGAATAACAGAAGATCGCATAGAGTTTTAGAATTAATTCACACAGACATTTATGGACCAATAACGCCTGAAACATGGAATGGAAAATGATATTTCGCCACCTTCATCGATGACTTCTCTCATTTTACAATGGTTTATTTATTGGAACGCAAGAGCGAAATTTACGACTGTTTTGCGGAATTTCAAGCCAAAGTTACTGCCCATTTCAATACTAAGATATCTAAACTTCCCTGCGACAATGGAAGGGAATACGTCTCAAACAATTTTATACAGTTTTGTAAAGGGAAGGGCATTCAAATAGAATATACTGTACCATATACTCCTGAACTGAATGGAGTTGCGGAAAGAATGAACAAAAATATTCTAGAAAAAGGTAGGTGAAGCAATACTTACCGCTGCATACTTATGTAAAGCGGGTTCTACACGATGCTACGAACGTTCCTTCCAACATTCGATCGAACGTTTGAGGCAATTAAGTTCGATAGTTGGTGCGACGAATGTATCTGCTACACGGTGAGTCGAATGTTTGATCCAATACGAATGATGATGTGTTGGTACTCAGTCGACAACGCTGTTATCTGTCTGATGTTATCTCTAATGTTATACACTGATGTTGTCTCTCTTGTATAATGTGTTGGGACAAACGTGACGAAGATGTTATCTGTCTGATGTTATCTCTAATGTTATACACTGATGTTGTCTCTCTTCACATGAACGAGTCGTGCGCAACCAACGAACACAACCAACATTGACCTTCAAACGTTCGAAGCATCCCTTTGACTCGGTGCAAGAATACCGACATCGAACGGGACACGACCAAATGCGAATGTTTGACGCTCGACATTGGACACTCGTAGGTTCGAACAACGGCTACAAGATGCTATGAACCATCCAACGTCGAATGTTGGAAGGTGTTCGTAGCATCGTGTAGCAGCGGCATAACAGAAGTCCTACAAGTTCCATAAACTATAATAAAACGCCATCTGAAATATGGTTTAACTGTTACGTTCTTGTACTTATTTTTAACTAAAACATTCAAATTTCTCTCAAATTTTAGTTTCTAAGATACATTACAATGTATCCCATTTTGCTGTGATTCGATTTACTCTAACATACGGTAATTTCATATCTGTCATTAAAAATTATTCACAGTAATTTTTTTTTTATCTTAAGTTGGTAGACATTCATTTTACGTCTTTGGCGGTATTTGATCCGTATAAATTTGATTGCAGCTACAGATCTATCTTTCATTCCAATTTTATATTTCATATATTATATTTCTCGTAAGGACAATTCAGGTACGTAAATAAATTTTTGTTCCTTTATTGTAATTTAACTTTGTTTAATCATGGCTCATTGTGTTTTGCAATTTTTTTTTGTGGATTCTAACCTGTAAACTAAATCGACGATTGTGTGTTTAATTTTCATTGTATCTAAAAGTGAATTCTGTGTTCAGGCTCTCCCCTTGTTTTAAATTCAATGGGAAAAAGTTGAGTAATCTTCTACGTTAATTATGAACAAAATTTCCACATCCTGGTAACCAATCTTCATTGTTAATGGTGATCAAAATTTCTACATGCCGGAAAACAACTTCCAACGTTAAGCTTGAACAAGATTTCTACATGTCGATACACAATATTCTACGTTAATTACGAACTGATGTCTACATTAATGGACCCCAACGTGGATTTTCTTCATTTATTTTGAGTGTTCGCTATACATCTACCCGGCCTGAATTCAAGATGAGTAACTTTTTTCAATTTTTTGGGTAACGCTAACACGTGTTACAATACTTAAATCTATTCTATCTGTGATTGGGAAAACTTTTCTTTTGTTGCTATAACTTACTAACGTTTCATAATTAACTTACCGTATTTACTTTTAATTAATTTTGTGTTTTACTAAATTCAGTAGTTTGTTAAATTTCATAAGATTACTAGTTCTAACAAATTCTCTAATTTTTCTATTCGCTTATTTATAATTTTCTTACTTAATTATTACAGGAGATGCTATGAGTTGTGATATCTTTTTATTATTATGTCAATTTTATCATTTTTTTTTCTAACTTAAAATTTCTTATCTTTAAACAGCTTTTAGCAACTTCGGTCAATTAACTCTATTAATAACACTCTCTTGTTATTTAAATTGCCTATGTATACCTTTATCTTTTTATAATCTACCTTATATCTGTAACAATTGTATTTATCTATTACACGGTTCAATCATAATCCACGCAATAACTTAACGTATTTATTTCATCTATGAGCTAAGCCGGATGCAAAGATACTATGTATGAAATTAACAAATTTTAATATAAAATAAAATTAAAACTAAAACAAAAAAATGTACCTGAATCTAATTTTTAATAAATTGTGATCTATATCCGAAATTTTCAGTTTTTTTAATATTTACCTGCGCCAAATTTTTTTTTGTTTATTTCAGCAGTTTTAATAAAAATTTATTTTTTAACTACCTTTTCGTAATAAAATATATGGCGCCCAACGTGGGGCTCGAAATGATTGAACTGTCTTTTAGATTAATTATCTATTGTAAAACTTTTGTTTGTATTTTATAATAATATTGAATCTTTTCTAGGTAAGCCTTGAATTGTGAGCCTGGTTGTGTTTACGAGAAAAACCTGTATTGACTACGTATCTTTTCTACGTTTTGGTGATATTTTACGAAGATAGAATTCGAGTTTGGATTTTAATTAAGTAACAAATTATCTACATTTGAGTAAGTGATTTTTAATTTTTTCCTTATCTCTCCTCTCTGTTCCCTTATCTTGAAGTTTTGATTATTTTGTCTGTCTGTTTGTCTATACGTGACTGTTGAATTGACGAGTAGTACAATGGACGTACAAATTAGTTTCGCTGGCCTAAAAAGGGATGAACTCGCCTATGAACTTTTGCGTCATGGTAGAAACCCCACAGCTCTTACTGCCAGACAAATGACTGTATTGTTAAATTCCGGTTTAGAGTTGGATAATACTTTTGCACCCCCACTTGTCGGAGAAGTTGGCACTATACAGGCTAAATATTCACAGTTGTGTTCAGAAGTCCGTCTGTTTGTTGGTACGGAAGAATCGCTTGAGTACCAATACCTCTCTAACCGAATAGCACACTTTTTAAGGCGTATTGTCCTCATTAAAAATCATAGATATAGAGACGATAATACAGCTCCTCTTATTGAACAAGCCACGCTTCTTGAAAATTCTTTTATTGAGCTTGACTCGGAGTTACTAGAACGAACTAGACACATTACCGCTAATATTCCTATGGCGATTCAACCCGCCGTACAAACTTATAAACCACCTCCAGTTTATAAGTGGAATATTAAATTTAACGGTCAGGGCAACGTTCAAGAATTTATTGAACGTGTACATGAACTTGCGGAAGCACGACATGTTTCGCATTACGATCTATTCGTCTCAGCCGTTGATTTATTCGAGGGTAACGCTTTGAATTGGTATAGGGCTTCTAAAGCTGATTTTCAATCTTGGGATCAGTTACTGGATGCTTTACGTAGACATTACGGTCTATTCACTTCCGATGACGCCATCTGGAAGACAATCTACAGTGTAAAGCAGGGTCCTAACGAAAGAACAGTTGACTTATTTGTCAGATTGAAACAGCTATTTTCAAAATTGTCCGTACAACCTGACGAGGCGCGTAAAATTGATATCATTATTGCCGCCATGTCGAGAGACAATAGTTTACTTGTGTCTACTAGTTTGTGCGACACTTTAGATAAGCTATACACACTCTGTGCACAGCTTGATCGTGTCAAAGCGGAACATACTACGCCACGATCTTCTTTTAGTCAACCCTCTACGTCGAAAACATCTATTACCACCGTTCCTAATAAGTCTGTCCGTTTTGTATCGGCGCTAAAATGTTTTAACTGCCGCGAACAAGGCCATCACTTCCGTAATTGCAAAAAACCACAGAATCGGTACTGTTATCGTTGTGGCACCCCTAACGTTACTGTTAGGACATGTGCAAAATGTAACCTTTCTTTAAACAACGAGTAGGTTTCTGTTCGAATCGTCGGAAACCTCTTTCCGTAAACAAACCGATTCGTTCCTTGAAGCGCGATTCCGATGAATGGAAATTATGGTTGTCTACTGTTCGTAAATTTTGTGTTTCAACCGTACATACTAATAGTTGTATAAATTCGACGTATCCGTTTGTGTCGGTCAGTAAGGACTCCAGACCCTATGTCAGTCTGTCAATTTCTGGAAGAAAAGTCCTAGGTTTAATTGACACAGGTGCAACATTAACTGCCGTTAATTCTAGATTTTATGAACAGATTAAACATAACCTTCCACCGTTGTGTCAAATCAGTCCCTTTACCCAAATTACCGTTGCAAATGGTTCGTCATGTAATATCAAAGGTAAAGCTTTTATTCCATACAAATTTCATGATCGTACTTACACCGTACCTACACTTGTAATTGACGGTCTGTCAAACGATCTCCTATTAGGAATCGATTTCATTAAGAAATTTGGTATCACCATCGACTCTGCCAGTAACACTTATCGGTTCACTAGTTCTGATATTTGTTCACTTGAGCAAGATCAGTCACTCACCGCTGATCAACAGCGTCAGCTGGATAATTTGATTAAAAGCTTCCCTCAGCCAAAAAATTTACCATGCACAACAGCTATCGTACACAAAATCGATACAGGAGACGCTCAGCCCATAAAACAACGGAATTACATAGTATCAAAACCCATTCATGACTTTATCGTCCAAGAAGTTCAACGTATGTTAACTTTAGACATTATTGAACCTGCGCAAAGTCCTTGGAATAATCCTATAGTAGTAGTTAATAAAAAATCTACTGACGGAAGTTCTAAATTTCGGTTCTGTTTAGACCTGCGCAAGCTTAACGCCTTAACTCGTAAAGATGCCTATCCCCTTCCATTTATGCACCAAATACTTGATCGTTTAGGAAACGCTTGTTGGTTCAGTACGCTCGACCTTAAATCCGCTTTTTGGCAGATCCCCTTAGAACATAGTAGCCGACCTAAATGTGCATTCTCTGTACCTAGTGTTGGACAATTCCAACCAAAACGTATGATGTTTGGTCTAACGAATGCGCCTGCTACTCAGCAACGTTTAGTGGATACAATTTTAGGACCTAGTCTAGAACCATATGTATTTGTATACCTTGACGATATAGTTGTAGCTAACTCCTCTTTTGATGAACACATCAAAACTCTACGCGAGGTGTTAACCCGGCTGAAAGCAGCCAATCTAACGCTTTCCTTAGACAAATGCAATTTTGCTAAACGCGAAATTAAATACCTTGGCTTTAAAATTAATTCATCTGGTATACAAGTCGATCCTGATAAGACTAGTGCAATTGCCACACATCCTGTACCTAGAACTGTAAAACAAGTCCGTTCATTCTTGGGCATAGTCTCGTGGTTCCGTCGCTGGATTCCACATTTCTCGGAACTTGCTGCTCCTCTACTCAAACTAACGAGGAAGAACAGCAAATGGAATTGGGACGACGCCACCCAAAAATCATTCGATACCCTAAAAAAATGTCTGCTATCACCACCTATACTTAGTTGCCCAGATCCGAATTTACCATATACAATCCATTGTGATGCTTCAAACTTCGCACTTGGAAGTTGCCTAACTCAGCAAACCGCTGACGGTCAGGAGAAAGTAATTGCTTATGCATCCCGTGCTCTTACTAAAAACGAGGTCAATTTTTCCGTAACTGAAAAGGAATTACTTTCAATTTTGTGGTCCATTCACAAATTTCGTGGTTACGTTGAAGCTACACATTTTACTGTAGTTACAGACCATTTCGCGCTGAAGTGGTTACACAATCTGAAAAACCCTTCAGGTCGTTTGGCACGTTGGAGTTTGCAACTGCAATCATACAACTTTGACATAGTTCACCGTAAAGGTTCATCTCACACCTTACCTGACGGCTTATCTCGAATACCTTCCGATATAAATCTTATTGAAGTCACTGACAATCATCACGATCGTTGGTACCGTAAAATGTTATATAAAGTTGAACGGTTTCCTGATAAATTTTCACACTGGAAAATTGAGAATGGCAATTTATATAAATTTTGTACACCGGTTAATCCGCTAAATATTGACGAAAGTCCATGGAAATTAGTACTACCTACTTCACTCCGTACAAATGCTCTAAGTGAATGCCACGATGATGTCACCTCCGGTCATTTTGGCGTTTACAAAACTTTATGCCGATTATCTCAATTTTATTACTGGCCTGGATTACGCACTGACGTTCTACGATATTGTAAATCTTGTCAGATTTGTGCCCAGCACAAAATAGAACGCAGATTACCAGCTGGACTTATGGGTAAAAGAGTAATCACAAAATCATGGTCCATTTTATGTACAGATATCGCTGGACCGTACCCGCCATCTAAGAGTCAAAATCGTTACGTATTTTTATTATCAGACCTTTTCTCGAAATTTACGCTTATCTTTCCCCTCCGTGAAGCAAATGCCAAAAATATACTGAAAATCTTTGATAAAGTGTTCCTTACATTTGGATTTTGCGACTCCATAATTTCTGACAACGCAAAACAGTATATTTCGGACGCAGTACTACAGTATTTTCAGGATCACAATGTACAAGTTCAGCTTTCTCCGAAATATCACCCTCAGAGCAATCCTGCTGAACGTTTTATACAAACCGCCAAGACCATGATTGCTTCCTATATTAAAGATAACCAAAGAGATTGGGATTTACATCTGGACTCTTTTAATTTTGCCATAAATTCCGCGGTACACCATACTACACGATTTTCGCCCGCATACCTTATGTTCGGTCGCGAACTTAAAATATTAGGTACTCCATCACCTCAAGATCCTGTTACCGCTGACATAGACCTCAGTAATTATCCTGAACGCATACGTAATCTATCTAATGCATGTCGTATCGTACGTGATCGTATTTCTAATTCCCAAAACCACAGCGCTACTAGATATAATTTACGTCATCGTTTTGCTAACTTTAACGTAGGCGATTATGTTTGGAAGAGACATTTTCCACTATCTAGTGCTGGTGAATACTTTAGTTCCAAATTAGCACCTAAATTTGTCAAATGTCAGGTATCTAAGAAACTTTCTGACAACCGTTACGAACTCACATCTACCGACGGTAAAAATTTAGGCACCTATCACGTTTCGATGTTGAAACCGTTTGTCGAACGCCAACCATAAATTGCTAATTTATTTGTCCTTACTACTTGTCAGTTATATTCCAAGTTACCTTTCCTATTACGTTATATCTTATGTTCTCACTACCTTATCTCTTATCCCCCCATTACGTCTAAATTTTCTGTTTACCTTACGTAAATACACAATAACATATGTTAATTTTCGGTGACTACCTTTTATAAAACTTATCTCTATTCTATTTCCTGTAAGTTAATCTTCTTTATCATTCGTCCGTCTGTCTGTTATCGCTGTGCTACGACGGCGTAAGAATTATCGTAGCTAGTGCACAATGAACTTCGCATCTAGGGTGGTACAAGTCCAACAAAAAAGCGAAGGAATGACTTCTATCTAGTCATATATTAGTATTGTTTCACTTTGTTTGTCTGTTGTCTGTCAAATTTATCATTTATCTTTCTGTCCGTTCTGTCACCAAAATTAACTCATACCTAACTTTCTCTTTTAATGCCTCATCAAGTGAAACATAGTTTATCTACACCTGAAATTTCATTTCAGTATCCGTGGGCATTTTCATATTAATTTGTGTTACATATGTATTTACGTTAATATTTACCTCCTATCCACATTTTACGTTATCTCAAAAATTTATCTTATAACCATTTTCCCTTTAACTACCTTAAAATTACGTATGCCTATGCCTTTTAATTATCTTAAATTTACATTTACCTAACGTACCATACTGTAAAACCATATTTCCCAATACTCGGATAAATTCTATCTTTGTCTACAAATAAATTCCATCTCTGTCTAATAATAAATTCTATCTTTATCTATTTATAAATTCCGTCTCTGTAAATTATAAATTCTATCTTTGTTCATTTATAATTTAGTCTATAATTATCTTTCCATTTCGGTTGGGTCTCCCCCTAATTCGAAATGAGGGCCTTTAGTTAACATTTTTCGATGTTACTTTGGGCAAGACATGAAGTCGAAATCATGTCATTTAACTATTATTTATCTATATAATCGTACGTTACCTTCTCTTTTCTAAAATCTTCTTATTAGTATAATCATATTTAAGCTTAATATTTAGTTAGTAAGTATTCCCATACCATCAAGCTACAACTTGATTCGGTTACGGAAGGTCTCTTTGTCAATGTAGAGTAACATTACATTGGGACATGACATTATTGACATAATGTCACTTTATTTAATTATTTATCTGCGTTTACCTTTTACATTTAATTAGTTACGTTTCTCTTTCTTATCTTATATTTTTTTACCTTATATATCTTATATTACGTCTCTCTTTATTATCTCTCTTACTTTATATTACGTTTTCTCCCTAATTAACTTTAGTTAAGGCTAATTAGTATTTAATTTAATATTTCATTAATCCTACTTAGTTAGTAGCTTATTTTATAGAATTTAAATATTTAATTTAGTGCTACCATTTCGACAGGCAGTAGCTGCTTGTTCTAAATGAAGGTTCTGTGCTGACGTCACATGGCGTTGGTTTTGCACGAAAATTTAACAGAACATGGCATTGTGGGAGCAATGTCACTTAAATTATAAATATATTAAAATACATTATATCTACAGTTTTACAAAACTTACTTGTACGTTCATTTGCGTCAATAGATTCAATAGTTACTTACTATACTGAGTTCGTTGTAATTTTCTCTATAGTTTTATCTTTAGCAATTTATTTATAATTCTAGTCGATGGGAATTAAAAATGACTCGTGATTCTGCTACCTACAGGAAGTTCATTCAATTACGTTTTGTTTGAAGTTGGTCGACCGCACCGTAGTGCCATGCGAGACCTCAAACTATACCTTATCTCTATTTCTTTTATTTTTATTTATTTATTCGTGAGACTGGCTGACCTGCCGAGTGGTAAATTTTTCAGGGTCCACGTATCTTTTCTTTTGGTTGGTACCTAATTGCCTTTTTTGCTTAGGAATCAATCGTTTCATGTTTGAACTTCGGCTGACCAGCGAATCCCTTGCTCATTACCCATATTCAATTTTTGCTTAGCAAATCGCTTTTGCGGATATATATTTGAGATAAATCTCAAATTAATTAAAAAAATTAATAATTGAATTTATATTTGTCTCAGACAAATTTAGTTTAATAAGTTTGATCAAGTCTAAAATTTTGCGTTTAAACGGATTTATATCTGTATTATCAGATTTAGTTTAGCATATTTTCTCATTTTAATGAAAACTACAACGAAACTCTAAACGAAACTCTAAACGAAACTCGAAATGAAACTCAAAAAAAAAAAAAAAAAATTTTGCTTTCATTATCCTCTCTGTTTACCATCATCAGTTCCTTGATATATTTCTTAAACATTAAAATTTTCCTAGTAAGATTAACCAGTTTGGCGCCCTTAGCATATACCTTGCTAAATTAAAAATCACTTAACTGCTCATAGTACATCTAGTCTTACTACATTTAGCGAAATCTAGTCATAATAAATTGAAAAAAAAAAAAATATTTTCGATATTTTTTTTTTACGCGGGTATTGATGATGTTACGTTCTTGTACTTATTTTTAACTAAAACATTCAAATTTCTCTCAAATTTTAGTTTCTAAGATACATTACAATGTATCCCATTTTGCTGTGATTCGATTTACTCTAACATACGGTAATTTCATATCTGTCATTAAAAATTATTCACAGTAATTTTTTTTTTATCTTAAGTTGGTAGACATTCATTTTACGTCTTTGGCGGTATTTGATCCGTATAAATTTGATTGCAGCTACAGATCTATCTTTCATTCCAATTTTATATTTCATATATTATATTTCTCGTAAGGACAATTCAGGTACGTAAATAAATTTTTGTTCCTTTATTGTAATTTAACTTTGTTTAATCATGGCTCATTGTGTTTTGCAATTTTTTTTTGTGGATTCTAACCTGTAAACTAAATCGACGATTGTGTGTTTAATTTTCATTGTATCTAAAAGTGAATTCTGTGTTCAGGCTCTCCCCTTGTTTTAAATTCAATGGGAAAAAGTTGAGTAATCTTCTACGTTAATTATGAACAAAATTTCCACATCCTGGTAACCAATCTTCATTGTTAATGGTGATCAAAATTTCTACATGCCGGAAAACAACTTCCAACGTTAAGCTTGAACAAGATTTCTACATGTCGATACACAATATTCTACGTTAA
Source organism: Brachynemurus nebulosus (assembly GCA_035578155.1). Classification (NCBI taxonomy): domain Eukaryota; kingdom Metazoa; phylum Arthropoda; class Insecta; order Neuroptera; family Myrmeleontidae; genus Brachynemurus; species Brachynemurus nebulosus. The sequence goes on along the minus strand of JAPWDM010000001.1, from coordinate 66,799,274 downwards.
TTACGAACTGATGTCTACATTAATGGACCCCAACGTGGATTTTCTTCATTTATTTTGAGTGTTCGCTATACATCTACCCGGCCTGAATTCAAGATGAGTAACTTTTTTCAATTTTTTGGGTAACGCTAACACGTGTTACAATACTTAAATCTATTCTATCTGTGATTGGGAAAACTTTTCTTTTGTTGCTATAACTTACTAACGTTTCATAATTAACTTACCGTATTTACTTTTAATTAATTTTGTGTTTTACTAAATTCAGTAGTTTGTTAAATTTCATAAGATTACTAGTTCTAACAAATTCTCTAATTTTTCTATTCGCTTATTTATAATTTTCTTACTTAATTATTACAGGAGATGCTATGAGTTGTGATATCTTTTTATTATTATGTCAATTTTATCATTTTTTTTTCTAACTTAAAATTTCTTATCTTTAAACAGCTTTTAGCAACTTCGGTCAATTAACTCTATTAATAACACTCTCTTGTTATTTAAATTGCCTATGTATACCTTTATCTTTTTATAATCTACCTTATATCTGTAACAATTGTATTTATCTATTACACGGTTCAATCATAATCCACGCAATAACTTAACGTATTTATTTCATCTATGAGCTAAGCCGGATGCAAAGATACTATGTATGAAATTAACAAATTTTAATATAAAATAAAATTAAAACTAAAACAAAAAAATGTACCTGAATCTAATTTTTAATAAATTGTGATCTATATCCGAAATTTTCAGTTTTTTTAATATTTACCTGCGCCAAATTTTTTTTTGTTTATTTCAGCAGTTTTAATAAAAATTTATTTTTTAACTACCTTTTCGTAATATAACCTAAAGGCGGACATATCAAAATTGAGAATCTTTGGATGCGACGCTTATGTACACATACCAAAGGAACAACATTCAAAATTAGATTCAAAAACTAAAAAATGCATTATGGTCGGCTACACTACAAATGGATACAGACTTTGGGATCCAAATGAACAAACTACAATCAACGTTCGGGATGTAATATTCGATGAAGATTCAGTTAAAATTAAAGAAACACAAAACGATACACTCATTGAAGTGAAAAGAAATGAAAACAGTACGGAAGAAATTACGGAAAATACCAAAAAAAATGTACAAATTAAAGACAACTCTAATGAAAACCAAAATAACTCAGATCAAAACCTTGAGGAAAATAACACGAGACCAAATTGTAATAGAAGACGACCACTATGGCAAGAAGACTATGAAATATCAACTTTCGCATTATATGCTGAATCCTTTACTGAAAATTTACCAAATACAATTGAAGAAATCAAAAATAGACCAGATCAAAAGCAATGGGAAAATGCTGTAAATGAAGAAATTAATTCCTTAATACAAAATAATACTTGGAGCCTAGTAGAACTACCAAATGATCGAAATGCAATCGACTGTAAATGGATATTCAAAGTTAAAAGAGACGAAGACGAAAATATTGACAGATAAGTATAAGGCACGACTAGTTGCAAGAGGATTTTTAAAACGTCAAGGATTTGACTATCTTGACACTTACCCGCCTGTTGCTAATTTGATAACCATCAGAGCTGTGTTAGCAATGTCAAATTATAACAACTTCCATATACATTACATGGATGTGATATCGGTCTTCCTAAATGGAAATCTGAAGGAAACCATCTACACGAAACCATCACCAGGCTTCGTTTTTGGGAATAAAGTTTGCAAATTAAACAAAAATATGGTCTAAAACAGGCATCTAAAGGATGGAATGAAAGTTTCGATTTCCCACATGAAAGAATTAGAATTTGAACCTTCAGAAAATGACCCATGCCTATATCGAAAAATTTATGAAAATACGAAAATATTCATCTTAATATATGTGGATGACTTAATTTTAACAAGTAACGACTTGGAAATATTAAATGGACTAAAACAAAAGTTCACAAATAAATTTGAAATGAAGGATCTTGGCGAGATAAAGTTCTTTCTGGGAATAAAAGTGGGAAGAGACAGAGAAAATAAAATATTAAGGTTCAATAAAAAAATACATGATCTGAGCATTGATGATGTGGAACCTATAAAAATATTTGAAGATAATCAACCTTGTATTCAACTGGCAAATAATCCAAGGCATAAAACCAGAGTGAAACATATGGACGTCAAGTATAATTACATCAGAGATCGAATCGAAAGAGGAAGAATTGAATTGGAACACATCAGTACAACGGAACAAGTTGCAGATGTCTTCGCCAAGGGATTAACCAAGCAGAAATTTGTTAAATTTCGAAATTTTATATATATATATATATATATATATATATATATTCAGTAGGTCTGAGAATAGGTTGTTATCTATTTTTTATACCCCTAAGTGATAAGGGTGGCCCACCCCAAATTTTTTTTTATATTTTTTAGATAAAATTATTTTTTTTATTTTTTGTAATCGTATGGCGAGCGGAGCGAAGCATTACATGGAATTAACCTTTTATAGAATTTTGAACTGTTTAGCGAGCGAAGCGAAGCACTTTATTCTCGCGCCTATTCTCAATCCCATATGATTTAAAATTGGCTAAACTATTTTCAGCTTTATTAGTAAATATTGAATTGATTGTATCAAAATGATAAGAAAAAATTAATTCAGTCAATTATGGCTACTGAGCCACATCAACGCGTGGCCGGGTCAGCTAGTAAATTTATAATAATTAAGTGTAACAGTCTTTACAACCTCCACATTGAAGTATATTATTTCAGGTGGTTTCACATCAGAATCACTACAAAAAAAGCAGAAATATTTTTTTTTAAACTTTTTCCCTCATTCTGTCGTAAAAAGAAGATTTTTTATGTTTTTTCCCTTCCAACAATTTTCTCCATTAAGATGCTTCTGTTTTGTCTACCCCCTTTGCCCCTACCCGCTTTGCCCAAAAAGACTTAATTTTGTTAATTTAGAATAACCTCAAAATGAAAGCCGATACATGTCTATCTTTTTCTACATTAAAAGTCAAATGTTGATAACGTAATACGGTAATACCAGAAAGACTACAAATAAAAAGGTTTGTGACTAGTCATAGAATATTTATCGTCAAAATTTTTAACAAAACCAAAAAATTTTGATGAAGCTTAACTAGGACATTAAACGACACAAGCGTTCAAGTGCAACTGACTGATACTGGTTGATATTCGTTTAATCTCGGTATACACACGACCTGACAAAAACATTCGATACAACGATATACAAGCGCTTACCCGCTTCAGGTGGGGTACCCGCTTTGGGCGACCTTCCCCTATTGTGAATAAATTTATAGATTTAAGTTATTGACATCAATGAAAGAATTTGTCAAAGTAACTGAAGGTAAAATGGCTCTAGAAGCATTTTACTCAAATTCACTTTATTCTTTAACAAAATGGAATTAATGTTTTAATCTTTATTACTTACCGTTTGATGAGATGGCAGTGTATTATCGATGCAGTATTTGATGTTTTAGGATTTCCAAAAATAAAACTTGTGATTATTAGAAAAATATATTTAATAAGAGTTTTGGTATACATATACGTATCTCCATTGAATAACAGTAAGTGCGGCTGCACACCTAGCAGATACGACACAGCAGATACGACATAAGAGACATAAGATATGTGTCGCTTGGAGACACGCATCGCTTCAGTACATTTAAATTGCATTGAAAACACAAAACTGCTGCACACCTAGGAGATACGACATAGCAGACACTGACATTTGTCTTAAGCGACACAGCATGCTAGTCTGCTGTCGCTCGTGTCGAACGACATGTAAGATAAATTTAAAAATTATATTATACGTATACATTTGAAAGGAATGGTAATTCAAATAGTGTGTACATTATCAAAAATCCTCTTTAATAATTAATTGAATAATTAATTGACGGAAAGGTTCTGTGGGGTCTTTATTGAAATGCCGCTGGTCCAGGAATTTGTTGCTTATGTTGATTCCCACATTGACCGACCTCTATAGCTCACATTTTTTTTTTAAATTACGGATTACGAAATACCCCATTTGCCGAAGAATAAAACACAATGTTTTTGATATAAACTATTTTATTATTTGAACAAGGATGAGGTTGAACAAGGCACATCTAGATCATCAACTCCATATTCTCCGACTATTAGTGACTCTTCATGGATTCAAACTAACTCGATTGACTTATCATCTCAACAAACTACTCATGACTTTCATGGAGGAATAGGAATAAATACTCCCTCCTTTTCCTTTTTTTATTTCTTAAATACCAGTACATTTCGATAGTATCTTCCTCACTTGATGAGCTCATGATTAACACTGACTTGAAAAGTTCCACTTGTTGTAGTGTCGTTCATGTCGTATCTCTCGTGTCTTAAGACAAATGTCTCCTAGGTGTGCAGATGCCATGTCTTAAGACAAATGTCTGTCTCTCATGTCGTATCTGCTGTGTCGTATCTGCTAGGTGTGCAGCTGGGCTAACTGAATAGTGTATATATAAAGTAAAGAATAATAACATAACATAACTTCTCTATGGTACACAACATTATAAAATTAAAAAATACTAAATTGTTGAATTGTATCTATTTGATCTATTCCAACACCCCCCCTCAATTCAACAGTCCTATAAAATTTCGAAATTAAACAAATTTCTGCTTGGTTAATCCCTTGGCGAAGACATCTGCAACTTGTTCCGTTGTACTGATGTGTTCCAATTCAATTCTTCCTCTTTCGATTCAATCTCTGATGTAATTATACTTGACGTCCATATGTTTCACTCTGGTTTTATGCCTTGGATTATTTGCCAGTTGAATACAAGGTTGATTATCTTCAAATATTTTTATGGGTTCCACATCATCAATGCATAGATCATGTAGTATTTTTTTATTGAACCTTAATATTTTATTTTCTCTGTCTCTTCCCACTTTTATTCCCAGAAAGAACTTTATCTCGCCAAGATCCTTCATTTCAAATTTATTTGTGAACTTTTGTTTTAGTCCATTTAATATTTCCAAGTCGTTACTTGTTAAAATTAAGTCATCCACATATATTAAGATGAATATTTTCGTATTTTCATAAACTTTTCGATATAGGCATGGGTCATTTTCTGAAGGTTCAAATTCTAATTCTTTCATGTGGGAAATCGAAACTTTCATTCCATCCTTTAGATGCCTGTTTTAGACCATATTTTTGTTTAATTTGCAAACTTTATTCCCAAAAACGAAGCCTGGTGATGGTTTCGTGTAGATGGTTTCCTTCAGATTTCCATTTAGGAAGACCGATATCACATCCATGTAATGTATATGGAAGTTGTTATAATTTGACATTGCTAACACAGCTCTGATGGTTATCAAATTAGCAACAGGTGGGTAAGTGTCAAGATAGTCAAATCCTTGACGTTTTAAAAATCCTCTTGCAACTAGTCGTGCCTTATACTTATCTGTCAATATTTTCGTCTTCGTCTCTTTTAACTTTGAATACCCATTTACAGTCGATTGCATTTCGATCATTTGGTAGTTCTACTAGGCTCCAAGTATTATTTTGTATTAAGGAATTAATTTCTTCATTTACAGCATTTTCCCATTGCTTTTGATCTGGTCTATTTTTGATTTCTTCAATTGTATTTGGTAAATTTTCAGTAAAGGATTCAGCATATAATGCGAAAGTTGATATTTCATAGTCTTCTTGCCATAGTGGTCGTCTTCTATTACAATTTGGTCTCGTGTTATTTTCCTCAAGGTTTTGATCTGAGTTATTTTGGTTTTCATTAGAGTTGTCTTTAATTTGTACATTTTTTTTGGTATTTTCCGTAATTTCTTCCGTACTGTTTTCATTTCTTTTCACTTCAATGAGTGTATCGTTTTGTGTTTCTTTAATTTTAACTGAATCTTCATCGAATATTACATCCCGAACGTTGATTGTAGTTTGTTCATTTGGATCCCAAAGTCTGTATCCATTTGTAGTGTAGCCGACCATAATGCATTTTTTAGTTTTTGAATCTAATTTTGAATGTTGTTCCTTTGGTATGTGTACATAAGCGTCGCATCCAAAGATTCTCAATTTTGATATGTCCGCCTTTAGGTTAAACCATATTTCAGATGGCGTTTTATTATAGTTTATGGAACTTGTAGGACTTCTGTTACATAAGTATGCAGCGGTAAGTATTGCTTCACCTACCTTTTTCTAGAATATTTTTGTTCATTCTTTCCACAACTCCGTTCAATTCAGGAGTATATGGTACAGTATATTCTATTTGAATGCCCTTCCCTTTACAAAACTGTATAAAATTGTTTGAGACGTATTCCCTTCCATTGTCGCAGGGAAGTTTAGATATCTTAGTATTGAAATGGGCAGTAACTTTGGCTTGATGATTTCGATTTGAATTATTTTTATAAAATTTTGACTTGTCAATTTTACTTAGTCTGTTATTTCTACATTCAGCACGTATATGACCGAATTTTCTGCATCTGTGACATTTGTAATTTAAAGTATTGTTTACGTTGAAAGCAGCAGGTGGCGTGAGTTGTTTTGACGTAGAAACATTGTTATTTCTTTCCGTGTGAAAATTTTTTCTTTTATTGTATTCATCGAGCAGACGTGATTTTACGAAATCAATACTTAATTTTGCTGATTCCATTGTTTCTAATGCCGTAACGACAGCACTGTATGATTTGGGTAATGTTCATAATAAGTGACAGATGCTGTCCAAATCCTCAATTTTTGCTCCAGCGGCTTTCAATTCACGCATTGTCTTCTTAAAGTTTAGTAAAAAAAAATGTTGAAATCTTCTGATTCATTGTACTTCATTGTAAGTAACGTTTTGCGTAGGAATAACTGGTTTGTTATACTCTTCCGTGCGTAAATACTTGTCAGCGTGTCGAATATTTCCTTAGCCGTAACTTTATCTTTTATATTTTCTAATTGTGTGTCGGAGATACGTTGAATGATTAGTAATTTGCATTTTCGATCCCGTTGTAAAATCGCCTCAATGGTATTTTTTATAGTAATCTTTCTTTTAGGGGTTGCTGATGCTGATTGTTTTTCCGCAAGCAGTTTATTAATTTTAGTGTTAATGTCCTGCTGTATGAACGCGATTAAATTTTGTTCTTCCAAAAGTATTTCCATCCTGAATTTCCAATTTCCGAAATTCGTTCCATCAAACTGAGTGATTTTATATTTGTCTTCCTCCATACTGCACAATTTATAATTGTAGCTTTGAATATATTTCCACCACAAATTTTGTGTGAGAAAAACACGTGCTTAAAATTTCTTTTGTTTTTCAGAAATAATCACTTTTCCAGGATATATTCGTATTCCTGGGCCCATAACCTGATGAAATGGCAGTGTATTATCGATGCAGTATTTGATGTTTTAGGGTTTCCAAAAATAAAACTTGTGATTATTAGAAAAATATATTTAATAAGAGTTTTAGTATACATATACGTATCTCCATTGAATAACAGGAACCGAACAGTGTATATATAAAATAAGGATGTGGCTATTTATACATACAGTATGTATACGCAATTGGCTATTTATACATACAGTATGTATAAGCAACTGGCTATTTATACATACAGTATGTATACGAAATTGACTATTTATACATACAGTATGTATATGCAGTTGACTACTTATACATAATTATGTATACAAGTAGCAACGCCAGAAGTTATCCCCAATGCCCTGAACACCGAAAAATGAGTTTTTTTGTTAAAATTGGCCAAAATTCAAGTTTTCTAAAAATTTTTTACACCATTGCAAAGAACGGAAAAAATAACATAAGATACTCTTTGAACCATTGTTCTATTTAAGCAGTTTTTCGAAAAAACTAACTTTTTAAAAAGGCAAATTCGCTGTGTTAAACAGGATGCTGCGACAGAAGTACAAGTTAATGTTACTACTTTTATTATGTATATGTACATGGTTATTCATATAGTATGATACTTCTTATGTAGGTACGTATATATAGTTATCAGTTTTTTCTAAGATTCCGAAAAAAACTCTTTTCTTAGGATTCCGAAAAATAGACTTAGACATTCGGAGGGTTGGAAAATAAACTTCCGGTCCGCGTCACCAAAAATCCGTTTAGTAACTTCTTAAGCCAAAAAATTTATATAAAAAAATTCAGCTCAGTCGGAGGTATGCGGTTATTATAATTGTGTAATAATTATAAAAATATTAATTGCAGTAATAGCGCATACAGTCAATATGTATAAGTAGCCAATTGCGTATACATACTGCATGTTTAAATAGCCAATTCAGTATACATATCATATGTATAAACAGCCAATTTCGTATACATACTGTATGTATAAATAGCCAATTTCGTATACATACTGTATGTATAAATAGCCAGTTGCGTATACATACTGTATGTATAAATAGCCAATTGCGTATACATACTGTATGTATAAATATCCACATCCATAAAATAAAGAATAATAACATAACATAACTTCTCTATGGTACACAACATTATAAAATTAAAAGATACTAAATTGTTGAATTGTATCTATTTGATCTATTCCAACACCGTTAAAATAGGGTTAAGAAATAATCACGTTCATTCATATTTCATAACAAAAATTTAAAAAAAAAACATGTATGAAGGGTACAGGGGAAAAACGATCAGAGTCACAAAAAGTAAAAAATGTCAAAATCCATGCAGTTATGTTGGCAGTATGCAGAATATTGACCCCGTACTAACATTACTCGTGAAAATTGAACATAGTCCGTGATATGCAGGGGAAGAACCAAATTTTTTTGCTGAAAAATGCGCATATAATACATAATTCTATGTCAAATTTCGCAAAAACGGCTAGCCGTCTATTTTCTGCTGGCATGGCGTTTTCTAGCTTACAATATTAGCAATAACCACCGAAAGTTTGAACCAGATCCTATGCGCGGTTTTCAAGCAAAAAATTTTTATGTTGAAAAATGCGTCTATAATACATGATTCACACTTTAAATTTTAAAAACGCTCCCCTGAAAAATTTACTTTTTGTGACTCTGATCGTTTTCCCCGTGTACCCTTCATATGTGAATATTAGACAAATATTTTACTTCGCAAAAATACCACTTCTATTTTGAACCTGTGACAATATTGTTTCGTCAGTTCATTTTCAAACAGAATAAACATTACATTCGTTACATGCCTTATATACTAATTTTATCTACCTATAGTTATTAAGAGGGAGTGGTATGTGATGTGGAAGGGGTGGGAGTGGTAGGAGAATCCAAAAATCAAGAAAAACAAGATTACATTACATGTGACAACAGGCAGACAAATACGTGGCAAAAGATTGAACTTGAAAATAACAAAAAGACAATATTACAATGAATACAGTTTTAAACAGAAATTAAAATTTAAATAAGTTATAATATTGAAAATAAAGTTGAACTGTTAATATTGGTGTAATCGTTTAAAAGGTGATCGGAGCTATGTTTATTTATTTCTATTGCTTCTAGGATTGTTAACTTCTCTCCTTTGCTTGCCTCGTGTAACACTGTAATTTCCCGTTCTGGTATGTGTCCGGTGTCTATTAAATGCCTCGCAAAAGCAGAGTCGGATTTCTTATTTCTATATGACCTGAAATGCTCTGCTCTCCGGGTTTTAAAGTTTCTGCAAGTTTGACCGATGTGAAAACCATTCAAATCTTGGCAGTTTACTTTGTAGATACCCGATTTTTTAAGTTTATCAATTTTTGTTTTATTGTTATATATTAAGTTTCCTAGATTAAAGCCTGATTTAAATGCTATATTTATATTTGATTTTGCTAGAATTTTTTTTAATTTTGTCTGATATTTTACCAAAATATGTTATAGTTTTAAAGTGAGTTTTTGGTTCTGGTTTAACGGAAAGGTAAATTTCTTTTAAGATTTGTTTAAATTCTTTCTTATTTATTAATTTATCGATTAGGTTTGAATTATATCCGTTATCATTCGCTATTGTTTTAATATTATTTATTTCTATTTTAAAATTTTTTTCCGACAAAGGTATATTAAACGCTCGGTGGATCATTGAATTGTAGCCTGCGACTTTATGATGATATGGACTTATTGAATCATTTGGAATTGTAATACATGAGTAAGATGGTTTTCTATATATATATTGAAATCAAGCTTATTGTTAATTTTGGTTGTAGTCAAATCTAAAAAGTTTATACTATTATCTTTTTCTACCTCTTAGTCAAATAGAATTTTTGGGTCTAATGAATTTAATGACTCTACAAATTTTTCTAACTGGCGGATCGATCCATCGAAGCCTATAATTATGTCGTCCACGTATCTATACCAAAATTTTACACGTTGTTTGGTTAGTGTATTATTCATTATTATTTCTTCTAAATTCGACATATCAATTTCTGCCAACAAAGGGCTCAGAGGTGATCCCATTGAAAGGTCACTTGTCTGTCGGAAGAATTTATTGCCGAACTCAAAGTAGTTTTGTTTAAAAATTGTATTAAAGGTATTTATTAACTCGAATTGTTTTACTGGATTTTTTATCTTATTGTTTATTATTTCGCTAATCAAGTTTAGACACTCCTTGGTGAACATACTACGTACGTCCGGCGACGCCAGTTTGTACCGACCGGGAAAGGATGTGTTATTTAATTGATTTACAAGTTGCACAAGTGTTCAAGTACAACTGACTGATACTGGTTGATATTCGTTTAATCTCGGTATACACACGACCTGACAAAAACATTCAATACAACGATATACAAGCGCTTACCCGGTTCAGGTGGCGTACCCACTTTGGGCGACCTTCCCCTATTGTTAATAAATTTATAGATTTAAGTTATTGACATCAATGAAAGAATTTGTCAAAGTAACTGAAGGTGAAATGGCTCTAGAAGCATTTTACTCAAACTCACTTTATTCTTTAACAAAATGGAATTAATGTTTTAATTTTTATTACTTACCGTTAATAGGGTTAAGAAATAATCACGTTCATATTTCATAACAAGAATTAAATTTAAAAAAACAAAAAAAAAACAACATATATTTTATAAAACAATATCAATCAATATACATTTAACAACAAAATTATATACATATGCGATTGGAGTACGTGTATGTACGTGTAACAAAAATAACAAGAACATAATAAAACTTACAACAGGCTACTAAATTTAATATTTTTTAGGCACTAATCCGGCGTTTGATAATAATTTGTAAATTTCAAATCGGGGTATATCTTCTGCATCTCGGTGTTGGACTAACGCCTCCCCATTGCCAAACCAACTGCTCAGTGCCAAAGCTGTCCTAATTCGATCATTTTTGTAAAATGGATTTTTTAATTCTGCTGGTAACATTTCTTCGTGCAATGACGTTAAAACAACGGCACGATGCCGGTAATCAAATGGCTTAGGAGGTAAATTGTTTGAATGGAAACCATTATTTCGCAGCTTCGTAAAATCTCGTAGATTCAAATCAGATTGTAATAATGACGAAAATTTTGAAGTAGATGGATCAAAATCTATCGTTTTTTGAAAATTATGCAGTAATGTTTCATAATCAATATCATTAAACGTATGATCAATGTGATTAATATTACTTATGTAGAAATCGTTCGGTGGTAATCGTTTGAAAGGCGCAATGTAATGAGGAAAATGTGGATGCTTTGTAACTTTTATACGAGGAGGGGAGTGTGACAAAGTATGAATGTATGCCTCGCAATTATTTGATAAAAGAATAATGAAGATAACTAAATTGATGGCCCACATTCTTTTTTGATCCATCATGTCAGTATATGGGCTCCTGAAACAAAAAAAAAAACTTTATTATTTCTTAAAACAGGAAACAATTCACACTTAATTAGTATTACTACAACTTAGGCATTGAGGGATACAGTTACAGTAAGTTAACATAATTTTATCAATCTTCTATTTTTTTCTAAAAACAAACTGCAAATTTAGAATTTACGTAAATGCAATAATGAAAGAGATAAAGCCAAGAAAACGGAAATTATTTACATTGAAAGTGATGAAGCATGGTTAAATTTAAGTGAAATGGACCATATTTAGCATAGCGTTTCAGTTGTTACACAAAAGTTCTATAAATTTTGGTGATAAGATTTATTAAATTTTAAAAATAATATCATAAAGCTTTTGAACTCCGCACCTTAAATCTAGTTTCCAGTACAATGCATTAGGGATGATCGATGATCATCGATTTTCGATGTTCATCGATGTTAACATTTAAAACATCGATGTTTCAACATCGATGTTGCTATAAGGTAAACATCGGATCATCGATGTTGAACAATCGATGTTAATCGATGTTTGAATTTTTAACAACAACAAAATTTGACATTGGCAATATGTACGTACCACGTCAAGCCATTACAAAAAAAATGTTTTTTTTTTAATGGATCCATAAAATAATTTATGTTGAATTTATGTTACATTGTGTTACGACCGTTACGATCGGTAATAGAAACACGCGTTTCGCGCGCGCTGAATTTGACAGTTATGTTATCACGTGATTGTCATGCATCCAATGAAATCACGAATGTCACTTGTCATTGTTACTGTCACTGTCAGTTACCGTTCGTTACGTTTGGATAGTTTGGAAAAATGGAAACGTCGTTCATTGCTCGTTAAGCTGTTGCTTTGTAGTTCGTACATTTCTACTGTTGATAATTGAGTTTTTCATATTTTTGTGCACATAGAGTTACATTGTTTTGAACAACAATATGTAAGTAACTATACCTACATTGTTTTCTAAATAATTTGATCTTTCTTTTTACAAAGGCTCAGTGACATTGTTTGGTTATAGGTTATAATTATAATGCTGAAATTGGCAAGCTGGACTAACTGAGCTGAGCGTAGACTTTCTTTGCCTTCACTTACTTTTTCTGCGGCTGCAGATGCTTGCTGGTTTGGTTCATTGGTTGCCTGTTTGCCTGCCTAGTGCCTATTTTGTAATTCTGTAGTTATTAGTTCTATATTAAGGTGACGGAATATTCTATACTTTATGTACTTCTTAAATGAATGTTTTTCTGCTTATTCACTCTATATTCTATAGGTGCAAAATAAATACCTTCCCATTAATAGGAACAAGTTTTAACATAGGAAAAGAAATACCACAAAATAGCAAAAATAAGTTTCCCATTCTCATACTAAAGTAATCATCTCACAATTTGAATGGAATTTTTTTCTATTTACAGTAAATATTTTGAAATAGTCCCATAGCAGAAGTTATTCATATTTATGGATAGAGTTAATAATTAATAGAGATAAATTGTGTAAAGGAACTTAATTCCACGAATGCAATTTTCATATTATTTCAGGAGTTTCTGAGTATATATTTGTAAATTGGGCAGATTTTGAAAAAATATTTTTATTTATATTAAAAATTATTTTTCTAGGGCTGCAGGGGCGGAAGTTGCAATGCCGCCAAAAAGTCGCTTTTGGGAGTTTTTCGAAAGGCTTAGCAGTAGCGAAGCAAGATGTCGCTCCTGCTCTAAAGTTTTGAAAACTTGTGGTAACACTACAAACTTAAAATTACACATAGAAAAGATGCACTATTTATTACTGAGGAAAAATAAGTCTAACGATAGCACAGACAATGATATAGCCGCAAAGAAATCACGTAAGGAGATATTCACACAACCCTCAGCTGCTTCTACTTCTTCTGGGTTAGCTTCTAGCTCAGCTTTAGAATCTGAAAACTATGACGATGATTCTGATTGTAGTTTAAATACAAGTAATATCAGTACACAGTCCAGTTACAAAAAAACATTTCAGCCAACATTAACACAGAGCTTTCGAAGTATTTCTGAATTCGCTGAAAATGGGGCGAAAGGAATTCGTCTAACAAATGCTATCTTGTATATGATATGCAAAGATTCACAGCCATTCCAGATTGTTGAGAATGAGGGATTTCTAAACCTGATGAAAGCAGCTGCTCCTCTATATAAAGTACCTTCCAGGCATACTTTAAAGAGAATGTTAGAAGACCGGTTTGAAGTTACACAAAACCTTTTTAAAGATAAAATTGGCCGGTTAAGTACCCTAACCCTCACAACCGACATCTGGACGGATACTATGCAGACCAGGAGTTTTCTCGGTGTCACTATACACTTTTATGACGAAGACCGCATGATATCAGTAACTCTAGGAGTTTATGAGTTAACTGAGTCGCACACTGCTGAATACATTGCAAGGATGCTATTGCAGACATGTGATGAATGGTTTATAGTACCAAAAAAAGTATTGGCTGTGGTAACGGATGGTGGAGCAAATGTAGTTAAAGCTGTGGATATCTCGTTTGGGAAAAAATGCCACATAATTTGTTTTGCTCACCTACTAAATTTATTAGCGCAAAAATCCATCGAAAAAACCAAACAATTGCCACAATTGATTGCATCCATTAAAGGAATTGTCACATGGTTCAAGCAATGTGTGGTAGCGAGTGATGAATTACGAAAACAGTCTGATCTGAAACTAATACAAGACGTCACCACTCGCTGGAATTCCACCTTCTATATGATTGAGAGATTTCTGAAGCTGCGTCCAGTTATTAACCAAATTGTTAATTGTCATACAAGTGCTCCACCAATGGTAACTGCAAAAGATATAGAAGAATTGACAGAAATTTGTGAAATTCTACGACCTATAGAAGTTGCTACTAGGGAAGTATGTGGAGAAAGCTATGTAACCAGTAGCAAAGTCATTCCCTTAACACGCATGTTGCACCTAAAAATGAACAGTATTCAGACAAAAAGCGCTATAGGAGAAGATCTTAAACAGAACATACTAAAGGAAATTAGTAAACGCTTGTTGCCTTCGGAACATGTTCAAATTCTTGCTATTTCTACTTTGCTTGATCCAAGATTTAAAAATATTAATTTCCAAGATCCGATAGCATATTCCAAAGCAATCAGGTATGTCAAGGAATTACTTACTACTACCATAGAACTGCAGGTCACCGAAGAAGGAGAGAATAATTGTGAACTTGAGTTTGATCAAACAAAAGAATTTAATTTATGGAGCGACCATTATAAAATAGCCCAAGAAAAAAATTGCACGTCTTCGCAGGGTGAGCAAGACATGCCCTCAGAGTTGAGTTACTTTTTGAAAAATCCGGTGGCTGATCTCAAACACGATCCGCTCCAAGTTTGGAACAATGTAATTGGTTCCACTTACCCAAAATTAAAAAAACTGGCAGTAAAATATCTTAGTACCATCGCGACTTCAACGCCATCCGAAAGGTTGTTTTCAAAAGCTAGCTCAGCTCTGTACCAGCAAAGAAATAGACTAAAAGGTTCTTCTTTGTCAAAATTACTTTTTCTGCAATCTATTGATAAAAAATATTGGAATATTTCATAATAGACACTATAGGCTAGGAACTTACTCTTAAAAATATGCTTAGAAATTGAAAAAGTGATCACGAGCGTTCTAGTGGCTGGATTTTTTAAATCGATGCAGAATTTAAAATAAAATATAAAATTCAAATACTATTTTTTGATTAAACCACGGCTTCAATGCTAAAAATTAATAAAAATAAATAATTTGACAAGTATTCTTATAAATGTTTGATTTTAGTCTACGTATCCATTCTAAAATATCATATTTGTCAAGTTTTTTCTCTCTAAAAAATGTTATAATTTTTTTTTTTATATATCAATTGTGCTTAAAAAATACTACAAATACAAAATTTATACATGTATCTTACCTATTACTTTCATTAATTTCAACTTTTCACAGTGACGCCGGCATTTGGTAAAAAAATAGTATTGGAATTTTTTATTCCTTTTTAAATTTTGAATCGATTAAAAGAAAAATCAGCCACTAGAACGCTCGTGGTCGCTTTTTGTTAAAAATTAGGGTTAAGTTGCTACTCTACTAAAATGAATCATTTATTTTGTAAAGCTCAAATAATGTGCAATAATAATGCCCAATCTAAATTTCTAATAAAGCTCAAATAACGTCACTGTGTTTTATTTAAGTAATTCAAAACTGGTGCAAAAAAACATCGATGTTGAGCAACATCGATGTTTAGTATGCGATAAATATCGAACATCGATGTTGAGCTCTCGATGTTGACATCGATGTCAAGTTTATTTTTATATAGGTATATTTCGATAGAAAAACAATTTAGAGGTGAAATTGTCTTTCAAAAATTAGAGCGAAATTTCAAACTGTCAACCCTGACGGAAAAAATCTATGAAAAAAATTATGACAAATTATGAAAAACTATGAAAAATATATCCAAATTTGGATACTTTTATGATCATAATTCGTTATCATATTTTTTCAGAAGAATTCATCGTTTGTCAGAAATTATCGTTAAAAAACCGAGATTTTAATAGATTTTCAGATATTCGGATGTAATATAGGTATTCATATTTTTTCATAGTTATTCATAATTCATAATCATAATGTTTTAGAATAATGCATAATTTTTCATTAAGGCCGTGGTCATTTTTTATGATTTTCTATGAAAAAATTTAATTTTTTAATAATTTACTGTTTCATAGAGGTTCATAATTTTTATCGAATTTATTATAGTTTTTCATAAATATTTTTCTGCCGGGAAAATATTTCGAAAATTGTAAAACATAGACTATATAGGGCCAAAGTTTAAATTAGCGGTGTTGCTCTTTTTTAAAGAGCTGTCAGAGGAGCTATCAGGGATAATTAGGGGTTAATTCTACGAAAAGGGAATAAAAAAAAGAAAATACTAAAATGTTCGCAGATTTCAAATTTACTTTTAAAAATCGAATCGACCACTAATTTTAACGAAAAATTAAGTTTATTTACAACGGGCTGGTTGCTAATAACTTGAAAGCTGTAAGACAACTAGGATACCACCTTTTTTTAAAAAAATAAAGTATACTTAAAATTTCGAATAAAAACTAAAAGTCCACTCACACACAAAAAAACTTTTACAACTTTCAGGATAAAATTTTTTGGATATCAATTCCTGTTTTTAATAATTCCTGATAATTTCTGATATATAATAGTTTATAATTATTGATACTTAACTGATAAAAATATTATGGTGAAAACGTCTTATTTTACTTTTCAAGTCTAATAACAATGATTACATCTAAAATTTTGCCATTAATAAATTCATTGTTAAAATAATTTTTTTTATTTTTTGCTAATATTAACAGTAATTTTTTCTTAGGTATTAATTTAAAAATAAAAAGGTTATGAAAATTCTAACAATTTCTTAAGTTTACTAATTTATCAAATATAAAAACATACATAGTATTTAATGACACATATAAACAAGGATAGCGTAGTCCAGTCGTTAAGAGATGTCAATTCTTTAAAATGACGTCATATTCTACACACCTGCAACATGAACAGTGATCGAATCCCACAAGAGTCAATAAACATTTACAATAAAAAAAAGGTACATAGTCCGTAAGGCATAGGGAATGTTGTATAGTACCTACATATAAAGATAAAGAAAGAGAGGTAGTAGAAAAGAGATAATAAAAAAAAATTGCGTTCATGTTGGATCCAATTGGATCCAATTAGATAGGATCAATTTTAGGATCCAATTGGATCTGATATATTTATATCCAATTTGATCCAATTAGATCCAATCATTTTTTCACGGGTAGTAACAACTGTAAAGTCAAAATTTAATTACTAAGGTTTAAAGGTGATTTCAACGATAGGTATTGTTTTATGAGTCATATTGATTATGTAAATTATATTCTCATTATCAGGGCCGAATCTAGGGGGGGGCAGGCGGGACACGTGCCCCGGGCGCCAAGTTTTGGGGGCGCCAAAAACTTATTTACAAAAATTAGTAACTGCTCTATAACCAAAAATACAAATTTAGTGTCGAGTTTAATTTACTCAATTATGTTCCAGAAACAATTAAATTATAAATCTTTAGTGCAAACTTCCAATAAGCTATATTTATGCATAGTTACATCTGCCTATTTGTACTAAGAAACACTGCTAGTAGAGCTGTAGAGCTAGTTGTTTATATATATATATATATATATATATATATATATATATATATATATATATATATATATATCGACATTTTTCAGACAGTATCGATATAATCGAATTAAAAATAGCAATATATCGAATCGATATATCACCGGACACAGAAAAAACAGTAAAACATTAATTTATCCAAAAATAAAGAAGTAAAGTTGAGCAAAATTAAATCCTTATTTACTATGGGCACGGCTGACACAAAAACCACGGGACAGATTTCAGTAAAACTTTATAAATTTATTCTTTAGACGCTTCACCATCTCAACATCGACAACATTTTTAGTCAAAATTATCACAATATTCTTTATGGGGGTTGATATATTCAAGACAGAAGCTGATATATCAAAAATACTCCTTTAACAATAAACGGAAACAAAAGAAAGAAAAACCAAAGATTACCTAAGTTACAATAAAAATAATATTTAAAAATTTAACTTCAAAACTTTTTTACTAAAATTTCACTTTAGAAAAGAATAGTAGTAAAGTTTAATTATGGAGGAACTGAACATAACTTTAAAAAGGCCACCAGAGTTCTGGGATCCTGAAGAGGATGTAAAATTGAATTAGTTTTAAAACCATCAATATGGGAATCCATGGAAAGATCTGTGACCATCAATATGGGAATCCATGGAAAGACCTGTGAAAGAGTGTGAAAATTAGATTTATTAATGGTTACTTCCGAGTCGTTTGGCGAGAGGAGCGAAGCATTACATGTAATTAACTTTTTATAGAATTTTGAACTGTTTGGCGAGCGAAGCGAAGCACTTTAAAGAATTGATTTGAAATTAAATTTGTCCAATTTGTTACGGAATAATTGATTTAAAGTAGCTTTACTCACAGTTAGGATAATTTTACACGCGTGAAACTAAGGTCAAGGTCAAAAATAAATTAATGAATAGATGATTCATCACTTTTTGAAAATTAACCCTGTAAAAAGTAAAACATGGAATAAACGCAAAAAATGGGCAAGAAATCATTTTCAACGTCTACTGTTCTAGCGTCTCCAACAATGAGCCAGTTACTTTAGGAAATGTTCAAATATTTTGCAAGCAGACTTATAGGGGATGTAGGAATTTAAATTTTCCAATATGAATAGGGAGGATACTTTTTTAGAGTAAAGTCTACAAAATATTAGGTATTTTAAAAATATGTAATATTTGAGTATTTTAAATAAACATTCTTTTTTTACTTCTATACCAAATTCATTGACACCTTCTTAATAGGCTTTGAAGAAATGACCAATTAGTTTTTTAAAATTTTAATTATTCCTAGATAACTAGCCAAAGGAAGAAATTAAAAATAAAGAGGACTGATGAGTGAGCTTACCAATAAATAAAGCCTATCATTTCAGCTTATGATAAGGAAATAGAGGCAAAATATTTTAGCAAACTACCTAAAAAGAATTACCTTTACGAAATTACGAAATTCACGCTTGCGAAGCCGCGGGTGACAGCTAGTTATTAATATATTTATATTAAATTATTATTATTGCTATTTATTTATCTATTTATTTTATTTAGTTTTATTTTTTCATTTATTCTGTAAAAACAATGGCCACTAATGAAGACCGTGAAAGCGAAAGAATAAGTCAATTTTTATAGTTCTGTAACTAAAAGAAAAGCAACTCTTAAATCATATGATATACAATCTAAAACAATAACACTATGCATTTCATTGGTCAAAGTATCAAAACATACTAAGTTAAAAAAAAATATGCGTCGTTGTCAAATTTACGAAGGTTTAGTAACCATGTGACTATAAAATAAATTTAGTTATCCAGGGTTAATTGGTTTACGAGTATTGACTGACTGTTAATTGGTTTACGAACACTAGAAATACTAGGGGTAAATTTGCGGTTTTTCTACAAATAGTTACTTTTAAAAGCTGAAATTATTCCTTGATCTAAAAGTTATAGTAATGATGAAAAGTAGGTACGAAATTTTAATACTGGTATTAAAAATTTCGAAATGCGAAAATAAATATATAGAGGGTGGGGTGTATTACTTGCAATTATTAAAACAGTAACTTTTTTTTAACTTCTGAG
The DNA here is from genome assembly GCA_035578155.1 of Brachynemurus nebulosus. NCBI lineage: Eukaryota > Metazoa > Arthropoda > Insecta > Neuroptera > Myrmeleontidae > Brachynemurus > Brachynemurus nebulosus. The sequence goes on along the minus strand of JAPWDM010000001.1, from coordinate 66,779,254 downwards.
CTAAATATGTCTTTTAAGTCCGAATAAATTATTGAAATTGATCCAAACGATTTTCTAGGAATCATGATTTATATTTCAACAACTGTAAGTTGGCACGCACGAACCTGATGCCGCAGTTACACATTTGCTCGACTGGCGAGACGAAACACGAACATGCATAAATGTAAACATTGCACTCACTATTCGCCTCGCAGCTCGCGTCGGGAGCGATTTTATGGTACTGAATTGTGGCGTGGATTTTAGTTAGTCGTTCTAGACCACGGCTTCTTAAACTATGAGTCGCGACCCCATTTGGGGTCGCTTAGCTAAATCATGGTGTCATAGCGAAAATTTTTTTATATGTATATATAAGTAGCAGACATATGGGGATTCTAAGCCCTCCTCACTCCTCACGACTTTTTTGAGTGACCTTGGCAGGAGGCAGCATCCTATGCGGGTTCTGGTGCCCAACCTAACGGAAACTAAGCGAACTTAGATGGCGTTGCTAGTCTGAACACTAGCGAACTCTGCACCTAGATTTAGAATTCGACCTAAAACAGGTTTAAACTTGCCTGTGCTTGTGGCGTCATTAGAAGGTATACCGATATTAATAGCACAAGCGAAAGATTTTGGCATGTTGGTGCAGGTTTTAACTTGTATGATTGTATATTTTTATCTAAAAACAGATTTAGTGTCTGAAGTGATTTAGTGTCTAAAATAATTATATGCGCTAGCGAGTTTTGAGATGCATATGATAAATATACTATTATACTTTTATTAATAAAGACCATCAAAAAATAAAAAATATACGCCAACATAATTTTGAATACAACTGACGTGTGCGCGTACCTTCTCCAAGACCAATATGTTGGCGATGTAATTTTATTGCCATGTGCATGGCGTCATTAAGTCGTGTAACTGTACAAAGCTTCAATACTTAATGCAGCATATGTCGCGTACAAAATATGATTCATGTACAGTAGAAACTGTCCTGATTTTAGCTTTTTTACATAATACAGGAGAACCTGCCTTAGCGATAAAATATATCTTAATATTCAAATCAATTTAAAAAATTTTTAAACTCGTCTGAGCATGATAACTGATGTCATCGCACTATTTTCTGCTATCAAAGACTATGACAGCACTCTCTGCCATCATTTTGATTTGAAACTTCGATTTAAAACAAAACGTTAAAACTTACTAAAATCTTTTTCCAATTGTTGTGTTAAAACTAATTATTGAAAAATGGAATCCACTAATGAAGCCTTATTTGGAAACAAAAATTTATTGGAAGAGATGAGATTAAATTTTATGGCTGAATTGAACAATCTTGGTATTGTCAAGCGGTGGCTCAAACTTGCGGAAAAATTTATAAAATAATGGGAGTGAAACAAGTACCATCAAAGTTCGATTCAACGAGAATGGAGACGGCCTTAGAATTGCAAATCAGCTACATATCTTTCCAGTAAGATTTGATAATCTCAACGAACAGATGCTTGCGTGGCTACAGAACAATCCACAATTGGGGATAATAAACCATGGACCAATCGAGTTAACGCATAAACTACAATTCAAAATGTTGGATTTTCTTGGAATCAATAAGATGCTGATGTTGTAAATTAAATAAAAATTTCGATATTTATATTTTTGTATTTCGCATATTAATAAATTTTAATGCTGTATCTTTTTAAGTATACTTTATAAGAATTTTGGAAAGAAAAAAGCGATCTTATTATTCGTATCCCATTCCTAAAATAATTTTGTGCGCTAGTTCTTGAAAAGCGTATCATAAAAATCATACTTTTATTAGCAAAAAAAAAAAAAAAAAAAAAAAAACTAAAAAATAAAATAATCTAAGTAAATTATGGAGAACTAAAAACTAAAATAAAACTTATCAAAAAATAAAAATTATGTGAAATTATAGTTTACATACTTTTGACTACAACTGTAAGAATGATAAATTTTCTTATCATAGAGAGCCAATATGTAATTATATGTTCACGAAGTAATTTTTATTCTCACATGCATTTAACACGTGGATTGATAACGGTATCAGGTTTTACCACTCAATGAGATGTTTACAAATACAGTAGAACCTGTTCTGTTTTTCACTTTTTTTTACATAATACAGCAGAACCTGTCTTAGCGGTAAAATATATCTTAATGTTTAAAGTAATTTAAAAATTTTAGAGTTAAGAACAACAATACAGTTTCCAAGAATGGGAGCGTCAACAGCAATGAAAAAATATTTTTTGAGAATGAATTGGGAAATTTAACAAGAATTCACGCGATTTTGATAGCACTGGAAAAAATTTATTTCTCGCAATTGTAAGGTTGACAAAAATGCGCTCGACGTCTTATGACGTCGATATTGACCGCGGTGTTAAATAAATATAATTCTTACATTATGCCCTAAGATGCATATTGTTAGCTGTTATTGTTGCATGATAATGGACATATTGATATAAGTTTTCAAAGAGTGATATTTTACAAAGCAAAATTTTTAACAATTGTTTAAGATATTTTTGGGTATTTTCATATAACTGACGGTAGTCCTCCAACCATACCCAATCGGCTTACATATGCATATTATTAGATTATAAGAATTTTTATATTATTTTTTATCTTTCATTGTTGGAACATAGGTTTTAAATGTAACTTTATTTGGCCCAAGTTGGTAATTAAATTGTAATTTAATATTTTATTTTAGAATATAAATTTCTATTGTTAATCACTAGTTATTGAGTTACTCAATTTCCTGTAACTACGTCTGAGAAACCTTTGAGTCATTTAACCGCGTCCCGAAATCTACATATCTTAATCTAAAATATTCTAACTTAAATACAGCCACTGCTACCACCCTTCTTTCGCTGGAAAGCTCCATATACCTGCGTCAATGGTATATTTCAAAACTTTATAGTAATAGTAATAATATGAGTTAGGAACTCGTTGACATCTTAACTTATTACTATTTTTTTTATTTTTGGCTAGTAATTTCAGTTTCTGGAAAATTTATTTATGAGTTAGATCAAAGTTTTTTATCAGTTTACTCTATTGAAACAGTTAAACATAACTAAATTAGTTCCGTCTTTATTTTATTCAAATTTTAATTGAAAATTATAGTAAAGATAAAGTGTTTTACGGTACTTACGAGGTTATGTAACTTTTCATATGGTGAAATTATCTACGTCACTTGTATATTTTTTGAAATGCCAACTAAAGTTTGCACACTTGCTTAAAACCAAAATGTACCATAAGAACTAAAAAAAAAACCCAAGGATTTGAAGAAATCGCGGCCGGCAATGCCAGAAATATATAACATCGGTAGTTTGTTAGAAATATTACCATCATTAAAAAAAAGTGTTACAGAAATTAAAAACTACGAAATTTTAATTTTTTTAACATAAAGTGTGGTATGGTAAAGTTAGGTTTAATAGGTAAAGATAGGGTGTTTTATGGTACGGTTTCGTAAGGCTTATTAGTTTAATTGAATTAACCCTCTGGTTTGTAATGTCACGTTACAAAATAATTGAATATACCCCATATCGCGCGTTCTCTGTCCCAACCTCGTATATGGTTTTTTGGCTGTTTTGAGTTAGAAAGTCATACATGTACATAATTCACTTCCCCATATGATGCACTAAGAAATATTGCAAAATAGTTTATGAAAAAACTTTTAATCCAATAAAATTCAAACTTGTATATCATGATCTAATTTAGTTTTCTAACAAAACATCGTATATTATATATAAAAGAATTTTTTGAAGAAGTAACGTTTTTATCTACATAAGGCTGGTCGTCCACTGAATTCGGATATGTGCGAAATTTAATTCAGACGAATACGCATGTAAACGGAAAAACAAAGAGACGCGTTCAATGGACGAGGACGAATTGTTTCACAGCTATTTGGATCGTTCGCCCGTTTCCATGCGTATTCCTCCGAATTAAATTTCATACATGGACGACCAGCCAAACTCGTATTTGATCAAGATACAACTCTCTGACACTAGAGTTCACAGACGCAATATGTTGATAAATATGTACGCAATATATTGATAATAGTATAGATAAATGTATTATTATTGGCGGTATGTTTTCGTATTTGATCGGTTTGTATTTATTAAAAATAGTATTAATTATAAACAACAGTTAACACAATTTTAGTGTTCTTACTATTAATAAAAATAATATTAACATTTTTCATTTAAAATTAAAAAGCTTTGCTGTTGGCGCCCTCTGTGAGGGTACCCGATTTACCAAAAGGTCTAGTGCTACATAAATATGTGAGGTTGAAAAAACCAAGATTAGAGATTACAGTATTATTTTATAATTAAATAGTAACTCTTTTTCATAAAACATACTAGTATTCAAAAAGTACCATAATAATGAATAAGAAATAATTATAGAGAAAGGTTTGAGTGTCTTTATAATTATAACGCAGCTACAGTTTTTAAATTTTAATAGAAAAGAACAATAAAGTAAAAACATACTATTCAGTACATTAAATAAACTCTTATCTTTCAAGCCTTCTTTGCTGCAAAGGTGTTAATTATATGATCAAAAGTAATCGAAGAAGCTCTTTGATGCTTAATGGAAATAATGTTTAAGTTAGTAAATCTCTACTGTTTCATAGCACTTCCCAAATAGGTTTTTATAAGCTTCAATTTGCTGAAACTTCTTTCTCCAGTTGCTACAGACACTGAAAGCGTTACAACGATTTTTAGAGTAACATACACCTTTATATAAGAGGGATATTTGAATATCCCTCTTATCCCCTCAAGTATTTCTTAATATATTTATGAAAGTGTTTAACACCAAAATCGAACCAATTATAACCTATGGAAGCGAAGCATGGGGACCTTATTCAAAGTCATCATCAATAGACCAAGTGGGTAACAATTTTGGAAAAGAAGTACTACAAATAAATAAGAGAACTTCAAATTTAGGATGTATGATAGAACTTGGAAAAGTCCCAACTAGTGTTCAAATTAAAATTCGATACATAAATTATTTTACAAAAATATGGTATGATAAAAACAAACTCTTACAAAATTACTGTTTAAAATATCACATAGAATCGATACCGAAATAAAGAAATTTAGAATAAACGAAGTATTGAATCAGAGAGAATGCAAATTGCACAAAATATCACCAATCAATATTATGAAGATACACTTGCTGAAATTTGTAAAATGAAATCTCTTTATTTCTTCAGAAATCTACGTCATTATCAACAAGGAGCGCATTATTTAGAGATAATTGAAAATAAAGATCACCGAAGAGCTTTGGCTAATTTTCGATCCGGATCATGGATATGGAAAACTGGAACAAAAAACAAAAGAGGAGACATTAGACTTTGTGTGCTATGTAATGAGACTGAAACCCCCAAACACTTTTTATCGATTGAAACGGATGCGATTTCATTAGGCAAAAACATGAAATTAGAAAATATGAAATAAACTCAGAAGTCTATGGACTATTTACTAATAAAGTTGCACATGATTTGAATCAACTTAATTCGTTTATTGCTAAAGTATTATTAATTAGGAAAAATAAAATAAAACGCCCTGAATGTTTACTCTCCTATTATTACAAAACTATTCTTATGTATATTATAAATAAATATTAAAAAAATTAATTCTTATTTCTGTTCATTAAAGTAGCACCATTTATTAATCATAATTTTAATTAGAACTAACTCAAATTTTGACAGTTAAATTGTTATAACACATAGAAATTGTACCGAATTTTCATTTAAATATTGGTAACTTGACTTTTCAATTATTAAATAAATAAATTAAAAAAAAAACGCGTGAGCAGCGAGGCCCCATCACGGAAGTCGAATTTTTCCCTTCATCTTCGATACTGAATGTCTACAAGCGAAATGTGATTGAAAGTCTACAAACGATTTGTCATTTTGGTGGTTTCAAAACTGATGATGAGTGTCCTACTGATCGGGGCTTAAAAAAAAAGGTTTTAAGTTTTTAAGGGTTGAATCTCAGTAAATTTCAATTTGGTGCCGATAGCAATTAGCAGGAAAAAAGCCAACACAATTCGTACGAGGACATTCCTACCCATGCTTATCCGCCAATTGCTCTTTGTGCTTTATTTTTAAATATTAAAAAAGGACCCTAAATAGTAAACTGGAAGGCCTTTATGAAGACGTTTTTTCTTTCCAAAAAAATCCAAAATTTCTATTTTATAAATAAAAATCCAAAATTCCTACTTTATAAATAAACATTAACTTTAATAACATTTTTTTTTTTTTGGTGGTGAGGACACCTATAGCAGCTGTTCTTGGCACCCGTGAGGGATATTTATCCCCCATTGGTGTCAAGGAGGCTAAGGGTGCCAGGGGTAGTTTATGCGCAATATAGAAATCTTCGGATTCCATTAGCCTCTGACTACCCAAGATCGGCAGCTTTCCTTCTCGAGGTACCACTGTTTTCACAAAAGATGCCGGATCAAAATTTTCGACGAGGACGAACGTCGTATGACCGACAGAGATATCCACCGTATGAGAGAAACACCACCGTCTGATTGTGCAATAGCTTCTCGCCCGGATGTCTGGCAACAGTTCGTGTGCGTTTGTGTGTGATTTTCAAAGTCGTGAGTCGTGTTCCGCCCAGTCGATTGGTGATATTTTTATGCTGTGATTTGTGGTAGTCTGATCTGTGATAGATTTCGTCCTGTGATATTATTGTTTTTACTCTTTATAGTGTACACTGGTTTGTGCACACTAGTGTTACACATCTGTGATATATATTTACTGTGATACTTCTCGATCTTTGTCTTTGTTATTTCGGCGGGTAGGAATGTGGTACTTAACGCACTCTTTCGCTGTATGAGTCGACGTCTAACTCAACAGCTTGAGCGAGCTCGCCCAGTAAGTAGACGTCATCGTCCCTCATATGGATGCGGTTCTGGGCGTCGATGTGGCCACTTCCGCCCCATCGGAATGGTGAAGACAGTCTTGATCAGATTTTGTCTGTGATACTCTGTGGCATTGTCTTGTTCCCTGTAGCCCCGATTCGGACGAACGTCGCTGAGTCAAGTACCGGTCTCCCGTGTAAGTTGAACCCCGACGTTTGACTGAAAGGTTGTAAGTTACTCACTTAGTAAGCAGACGTCACTTGTTCCTTACACGGATGAGTTCCTATGAGTTGACGAAGCCGTTTCGGAATTATCGGAGTTATGGAGACCAGGATCGTGTCACAGAGCAATTAATTCGACTGGAACTTATGTGATATTGTTACTTTATTTTTTAATCAAAGTTTGCGTTGTTTGTTTTTAATCGCCTTGTGCTTGTTTTAACTTTTTTATCTTTTGTTATGCCACCAGAGGGATCTTTACGCCCCTGGCGGTATTTTTTTTAATTCTTCTTGTTTCGTGTCGTTTTTTTTTGCATTGATTATTTGTGAAATTGCTCCGCACCACTGAGCTTTGTGTCTGTACCAGTGGTGTGAAGAACGTAATTTTGCCCATTTGAGGACAGGACACTACATCTTATCGCCTAGTGCGTCATGTCCTGCCTTAACCGAGCGTTTCACTAGACCTTGGGATGGCAGGGTCTGCCCGTTATTTTGTTTTAATTTATGTGTTTGTCCGTTGTCTATTGCATTTATGTGTCCCTGTCTGTTCTGTGTATATTTTATTTCCACTGTTTATGGCGACGCATGCCCATAGTAGGCGATGTCGCCGGGTGCTGCTGACCGCGCCATCCACCGGCAGCGGTACCCCAATTTAAAAAAAAAAAAAAAAAAAAATTTAAATTACTTAATATGTATATATTGCATTTGTTATAAAAGTAAGTTCATTTTTTTTTAAATTTTAAATTTACTATTCGCTTACTTGTCTTATAGTATAAATAAAAAGCATTTTCAACACATTTAACAATACCATTGAATTCCAATGTAAAAATGGGAGAAGTGGGGGGAAAAGTAACGTGGAATCCCTAAAAGGCACTAACTGGATACTAACTCAATACATGTACAAAATTTCATCCCTCTACGTTTACTCTGAGAGTCTCTAGGCATGTTAGAAAAAAGGCAAAAAATCAAGGAAATATTGGCATAAAAATCGTGGGGGTGAGGGTTAAAAGTTGAAAACTTCAAAAAGCAGTGGCTGGCTATTAACTTAACCTGTACATAAAATTTTTGCCCTCTAGGTTTATTTGGGGAGTTTTGACCGGATCGAAACTGTTAAGAAACAAGAAAAATCATGTTCTTTTTGGTATAAAAATGGCGGGGGTAAGTAGAGAACCCCTAAAGGCACCCCCTTGACACTAACTCAATCCGAATACAAAATTTCAGTTCTCTAGGTTTATTTGGGTGACCTGCGCGAGTGGTACAAACTTGGAAAAGGTCAAAAAATCATGAAATTGTAGCTTAAAAATGAGGGGGGTGGGAGTAAAATATTGAAACCTCCGAAAAGCACAACCTAGATACGAACTTTATCTACACACCAAATTTCAACTCTCTACGTTAATTCTGGTGGGCTGTGGGCGTGTTAGATCTAGCCAAAATCCTTTTTCCCCCTCTACTCCCTCTAGATCATCCTAAGCAGCTGAATTTTGGATATGTTGTAGATAATCGACCGAAACATTATTTCCAATCGGCTTGGGAAAGTTTTATAGTTTTGTTGCCCCCCACCACCACCCCCCTAAAGGTTAGGTCGGATCCAAAATTTGCCCAAAATTTGACCCCACTTTGATAGTATGAGCTAAAATATATTAAAAGCTATCGGGAAAATATATATATATATATATATATATATATATATATATATATACTTTATATATTACTCACAGCCTTACCATACCGCCAATATAGTTATTAAAATAATTCGCTTCCGGGGCCGATTCACCCGTACTTATCGCCTATACCCTTTGACCCCACTTTGATAGTATGAGCTAAAATATATTAAAAGCTATCGGGAAAATATATATATATATATATATATATATATATATATATATATATATATATATATATATATATATATATATATATATATATATATATATATATATTTTCCCGATAGCTTTTAATATATTTTAGCTCATACTATCAAAGTGGGGTCAAAGGGTATAGGCGATAAGTACGGGTGAATCGGCCCCGGAAGCGAATTATTTTAATAACTATATTGGCGGTATGGTAAGGCTGTGAGTAATTGATATCTACAATTTTGGCGGCCAAAACTGAGTAATTATGGAGATAATTAAAAAAATTTAAAAAATTGCAAAAATTTTTTTCTTGTTAACTACTCAACATAGGAAAAGAATTCCAAATCCACATGAAGGCAAACACCCTCAAGAATATTAGACATATTTATTATCGTATCAGTCCTCGTTATTAAGGATAATAACAAGGATAATATCCAATTCAATGTTGTTTTTATAGGGTTCCAATTGAGCGACCATTTTAAAAAAAAATTCAGTAACTGTGCCCTAATGCACTTAATTACTGCACGAAGTTTCATCAAAATTCAAAAGGTACAACATGGTAAAAAAAAATATTTTTCATTTCTAATCTGCTGAACCGCCCCTCCAGTGGGTCCGACCCTGGAATTATGTACATCAATCGAAAGTACTTTAAAAATAAAGTGTTGTGTCTCATAAAGTGTTTTTTCTTATCTCCTATAGTTTTCGAGATAATTAAGAATAATCGAAAGAGGTATACTAAGGATATGGGCTATCTGCCCCTGATAGAAAGTCCCAGTAGTAACTGTATTATCGTTTATGTGACACTGCAGGTACTTCATATGTATAACTTTCCTAGATCAAAACAAAACCATTGTAGAAATATAATAGAAAATTTTCAAAAATGTGCTGTAATAGGATTTTTTAACATGTAGAATATTAAAGTTCAATGAGCATTGTATTCTACATGTTAAAAAAGCCTACTAGACCACATTTTTTGAAAATTTTCTATTATATTTCTACAATGAGTTTGTTTTGATCTAGGAAAGTTATACATATGAAGTACCTACAGTGTCACATAAACGATAATACACTTACTACTGGGACTTTCTATCAGGGGCAGATAGCCTATATCTTAGTATACCTCTTTCGATTATTCTTGAGTATCTCGAAAACTATAGGAGATAGGAAAAAACACTTTATGAGACACAACACTTTATTTTTAAAATACTTTCGATTGATGTATATAATTCCAGGGTCGGACTCACTGGAGGGGCGGTTCAGCAGATTAGAAATGAAAAATATTTTTTTTTACCATGTTGTACCCTTTGAATTTTGATAAAACTTCGTGCAGTAATTAAGTGCATTAGGGCACAGTTACTGAATTTTTTTTTAAAGTGGTCGCTCAATTGTAACCCTATAAAAACAACATTGAATTGGATATTATCCTTGCTATTATCCTTAATAACGAGGACTGACACGATAAAAAATATGTCTAATATTCTTGAGGGTGTTTGCCTTCATGTGGATTTGGAATTCTCTTCCTATGTTGAGTGGTTACCAAGAAAAAAATTTTTGGAATTTTTTAATTTTTTTTAATTATCTCCATAACTACTCAGTTTTGGCCGCCAAAATTGTAGATATCAATTACTTACAGTCTTACCATACCGCCAATATAGTTATTAAAATAATTCGCTTCCGGGGCCGATTCACCTATACTTATCCGGCTATACCCTTTTGGGCAAATTTTGGATCCGACCTATATTTATATATATATATATATATATATATATATATATATATATATATATATATATATATATATATATATATATATATATATATATATATATGTTGCAACGATATTGTCAAAACCGTTTTATTATAATAACTAGTCAAATTATAAAAAAAGCGAAATATTGTCAATTCATTATGTTTCTTACAATACATCTAGCAAATTTCAGTGTTATTATAATTTCGTTAGACACATCTAGAAAAATTGTTAAGTATAATGCTTTTTAAGTATAATAATCCATTTCAATAAGTTCGGATACTTATATGGTTTAGATTTAGAATAATTAATAGAATAATTTATATCCTGGCTGAAATTTCCTGCGGGATTTGAATACGAAACTAATCAATATCAAAACTACAAAACCGATTTCAATCAAATTTGATACGGATACTCTTATGCTTTGGAAAAACAGAAAGGGAAATTTTCATCCCGATTAAAGGTTTTCAAGGGAAACAAATTACTTAGTCAGATCAAACTTAGTAAAACGATTTCAGTTAGTTTTATTAGTTATTAAAATTTTCATCCGGATTAAGGGTTCCCACGGGAAACAAAACTATTTAAAAAATTATTCAATCATGTCAGAACTATTGAACAGATTTTAATTAAATTTAATTTGGATATTTATATATTTAGAATAACTGATGGGATAGTTTATATCCCGATTGAAGTTTCGTAAGGAATAGGAATATGAAACTAATTAATGTCAAAACTACTGAATCGATTGCAATCAAATTTGATATGAAAATGTATAAATTTATATACGAAATCAGACTGTAATCGCTCAATAATTTTGACCTGACTGAATAGTTTATTTTATATCCCTCGTGGGCCACAAATATTCCTTTCTGTTATTCCAAAGCATAAAAGTGCCCCTTACTAAATTCGATTGAAATCGGTTTCGTTGTTTTACACTAATTATTTTGGTATTAATATCCCGCAGGAACCTTCAACCAACATGTAAATTATCCTATTAGTTATTTTAAGCCATATAAATATTCCTAGTAAATTTTATTGAGATCGATTTAGTAGTTTTGATACAAATTAATTTGTTATTCACTTCACAATTTCTCTAGAAGTGTCTGGGCGAAATTATAATAACACTGAATTTTACTAGTTGAATTGTCAGAAACATCATCCGTTGACAATAATTCGTTTTCGTCAAAGCAATTTGACTAGAGTTATTATAATAAAACGGTTTTGACAATATAGCTGCAATATATATATATATATATATATATATATATATATATATATATATATATATATATATATATATATATATATATATATATATATATATAAATATATATATATATATATATATGTATATATATATTTATATATATATATATATATATATATATGTATATATATATATTTATATATATATATATATATATATATATATATATATATATATATATATATATATATATATTGCAGCTATATTGTCAAAACCGTTTTATTATAATAACTCTAGTCAAATTGTTTTGACGAAAACGAATTATTGTCAACGGATGATGTTTCTGACAATTCAACTAGTAAAATTCTGTGTTATTATAATTTCGCCCAGACACTTCTAGAGAAATTGTGAAGTGAATATATATATATATATATATATATATATATATATATATATATATATATATAAATATATATATATAAATATATATATATATATACATATATATATAAATATATATATATACATATATACATATATACATATATATATATATATATATATATATATATATATATATATATATATATATATATATATATATATAACGGATAGTAGGGGCGCTATTATGTAGAAAAAAATGTCTGAAAAAAAATATATATCTATCGCTGGTTTAAAATTATAAGGTTCTATGTTTCATTTTTTCCACTATATGAGTTTTTACTACCACAAGGTTCTACGTAAAACATAGAACTTACAGATACTTTTAAAATAACGATTTGATTCCCACAGATGGGTTTATGTCAAGAAAAACAAAGTTCTATGTCTTCAACATATATGTTTTGGAGTTATTAGGTGTTATGTAAAACTTACAAGTCAAGGTCCCGAGGCCGGACCTATCGATTTTGATGAAACTTAAATATGTTGTAGAACACTAAAAACTAAGGGACACGTATTTTTTTTTATCTGCGGAAAAATGGTCTGAAGGGGTGAAATCGCCCTCCAAAAATTGGGGTAAAAATTTAATTTTTCAAATATCTCGAAAACAGTTAGAGATAGAGCAAAAGTTTAAATCGGCGATATTGCTCTTTTTTAAAGAGCTATCTATTGATATGCAATTTGTTCAAATTACATCAACAGGAGTGGTTGGGGGTTAAAATTTGGGGGTTAATTTTGCAAAAAGGGGGTGAAAAATAAACAACATAAAAATTCTGTTTACAGATTTGAAATCTACGTCAAAAAATCTAATTGACCTGTTTTTGCTCAATATCCTAATGTTAAGTCTAGGGGTAGTTAACTAGAGGGTGACTATGTCGAATAATCGTACTATTTGGGTATTTCAAGAAGTTCTTCTTCATGGAAAATAGCTTAAGACAATTAGAATAACGTAGAAATGAAATTCTCGAATTCAAAATTGAGTTTGAACAACATTGGAGAGGGGGTGAGTCACCCTCTTAAATTACATACTAGTTTACATACACTAATTTTTGCAATTAACACACTGACAGGGGGTAATAATGTCACAATAGATGGTTCTGAAGTTAGACTATCGTATGTAAGGTTTTTATTAGGTTTCGTTATTTTAGGTTAGGTTATGTAATTTTCGGCATCGATAATTTTCGATAAGGAAAACTAATATCCATTAAAAAACAAACCTAATAAAGACCTTACATATGATAGTCCAACTTCAGAACCAATTATTGTGACATTATTTTACCCACTATCAGTGTGTTAATAGCAAAAATTAGTGTATATAAACTAGTATGTAATTTAAGAGGATGACTCACCCCCTCTCCAATGTTGCTCAAACTCAATTTCAATTTCGAGAATTTCATTTCTACGTTATTCTAATTGTCTTAAGCTATTTTCCATGAAGAAGAACTTCTTGAAATACCCAAATTGTACGACTATTCGACATAGTCACCCTCTAGTTAACTACCCCTAGACTTAATATTAGGGCATTGAGCAAAAATAGGTCAATTAGATTTTTTGACGTAGATTTCAAATCTGTAAACAAAATTTTTATATTGTTTATTTTTCACCCTCTTTTTGCAAAATTAACCCCCAACCACCCCTGTTGATGTAATATGAACAAATTGCATATCAATAGATAGCTCTTTAAAAAAGAGCAATATCGCCAATTTAAACTTTTGCTCTATCTCTTACTGTTTTCAAGATATTTGAAAAATTAAATTTTTACCCCAATTTTTGGAGGGCGATTTCACCCCTTCAAACCGTTTTTCCGCAGATAAAAAAAATACGTCTCCCTTAGTTTTTAGTGTTCTACAATATATTTAAGTTTCGTCGAAATCGATAGGTCCGGCCTCGGGACCTTTAGTTGTTAGTACTTTATATTACCAAGAATCTTTAATGATTAATAGAACATAATCCTATGTCTTAACTTAGAACTTTGTATTTCTTTGTTAGTATTGTACCTTAATAATTAAAATTCATAGAATTCTGTTTTTCTATGTATTGTTGTGAGGTCAACCGCCACGAAAATTTACGGCTTTAAAAAGTCTTCATATTTTTGATATTACCTTTTCTTTTAAACAAGAGTGAAAGCGAAGAAGATATCTTTGCCTGTAATGGCTATGATTCCGATAAAGATATAGAATACGATCCACTGAAAGATCAAAATTGGTATGTACTTAAATATTTTTGAGGTTATGTAACTTTGTTTTATAATACTACATAAATTAACTATCTACAAAGTTGTATTTTATTTAAATCAATTGGTTCTAGCAGTTTAGAGAGCAGTAGTGACGATGAAGGCATTAACTATCGAAGTAATAAAATATTACCGCTGAAAGAATCAGATAAAAATAAATCACATCAAGCATTAAATAAAGAAAACAGAACAAATGATGAAAAAGGTCTTGCAAGAACTAGAAAAAGGTGTAAAGAGCCCTGGAAATGTTCAATCAGAAAAGCCAGAAGAGAAAAAGGAGAAGGCTATATTTCTTCCCGAAATAAAGTAGTTTTGCCAAAAGCAATAAAGACGTTTAAAAATTGTAATAACTGCCGTTACAAATGTAGTTCTGTAATTTCTGAAGAAGTAAGGAACCATATCTTTAAGGATTATTACTCTATGAACAATTCAAGTAAAAAAATGTTTTTACTTGCAAATTGTGAAATTTATGTACCCACAAGAAGAAGAAAAGGCAAAGTTAGTGAAAACTCCAAAAAGCAAAATACGTACGCTTTTTTTTCACCGTTAAAGAACGCCGGGTGAGAGTATGTAAAAAATACTTTCTAGGAACTTTAGATATCAGTCAAAAAATGATTTATAATGCATTTAATAAAAGAAATCAAATTTCTAACACTCCTACACAAAGTAAACAGGGAAAACATTCAAAAAAGAAGATATCTCAAGACGATGTAAATCGTGTAAAAGACCACATCAATTCCTTTGCTAGAGTTGATTCGCATTACTGTCGAGCTGATACTCAGCGAGAATATTTAGAAAGTAATTTATCTATTAACAAAATGTACGAATTATACGTTCAAAAAATGCAAGAAAAGGATATGCCTACAGTAAAGTTATCACAGTACAGATATATTTTTTCCAACTACTTTAATATCTTTTTCCATAAACCAAAGAAAGACAGATGTAATATTTGTGAACTTAATAAACTGGTAACCGCAGATGAAGTAGACAAAGAAAATGATAATCAAGATTACTTAAAACATATTGCTCAAAAGCAAGCTGCAAGAGAAGATCGAAACAAGGATAGAGAAAATAAAACGAAAATAGTACTAACCTTTGATCTGCAAAACGTCCTGACCTGCCCGAAAGCAGAGGTTTCCTCTTTCTATTATAAAAGCAAACTATCAGTATATAATTTAACAGCACATCTATCAACAAATGGACAAGTATATTGCGCCTTTTGGTCAGAAATTTTAATGGGGCGGAAGGGTAATGACACAGCGAGTGCTCTTGTTAAAATTTTAGGTAATGTTGTTCAGGATAATCCAAATATCACAGAACTTACTCTATGGAGCGATAGCTGTGTTCCTCAGAATCGGAAAACAGAATCGGAAAATGGGCAATAGCATTATTTCATATGCTATTACCCATTTTATGACCAAAAACACGAATATCAAGAAAATTACATTAAAATATTCAGCGCCTGGTCACTCGTGTATCCAAGAGATCGATTCGGTTCATAGTACGATAGAAAGGACATTGAAGAAAGTAGAATATTATTCGCCTCTCTCACTTTTCAGAATTTTATTAAAAGTTAATAGTCGAAGACCATTTAAAATAATACAAATGGGTGCCGAAGATTTCTTGGATTATCAACTCTTAGCCTCTGGTTATAGCTATAACAATGTTCCTTTCAGTAAAATTGCTGTTCTTTAAATAGAACAAAATGCGTTATTTGAAGTATCTTATAAAATTATTCATAGTGATGAAGAATTTATAAAAACTAATATTAAGCGCAATAATAGAAAAGCCGATGAAAAATATCATTTACTATTCCCAGATTCAAAAATAAGTAAAAATAAAAATGATTTTCCCTTAGCAAAACGTGAAGCAATTAAAAGTATGTTTCCCTACATGCCAAAATCAGACCAGGATTATTATAAGTTAGTGATACCAAGTCTCACAAACAAAACAAATAAAAAAAGGAAATAAAATGTAAACAATTTTATGTACCTACTTGTCTTTTTTTAAGAGTTCTAAGTTTAAGTTTGGAAATTGTAGTTTCTTTTTTTGTAAAACAAAATTCTATGTAATTATTTTTTGTAAATTTTTTTGATAAATAAAGTGAATACGTTTATATTTCCATTAATTACTTGCTTCAATTAAAACAACAAACCTTTTAAAACACCTAGAAAAACCTAAAATATATAGCTAGTATTGTTTTGAATTACTAAAAACTTTATGGGCATTTTTCTTAAAACTAGGCTCATGTAACATAGAACCTTATAATTTTAAGTCAGCGATTTTTCTACATAATCGTGTTCTACGGGTCCGAAAACGGATAGCGCCCCTACTCTCGCCTCTCGCCGTTCTTATCTTGTAGGCTGTATATTGTATAAGTCTAATTTTTTCAAGGAAAAATTCGACTAAAAAAAGTTTATTTTAGGAATAAAATTTACCTGTTACAACAAATTTATAAAACCAACTGACTGTACGGAACACTGTTAGTCAGGGCCGGATTAACCCCGAGTGCCGCCCCTAGACACCGTGAAAAATGCCGCCCCAAAAAAACCTTAATTACAAATTTTGCCGCCCTGTTTTCAAAATCCGCCCCTAAAAACTGACCGGTCGTAGACCACGGCCTAAGTTGGTCTAGGTTGGTCTATTAGTTGTACTTGTGCTAAGCTGGCCCTGCTGTTAGCAGAAGTACAACTTGCACTTGGCGACTTGTTTATTTTGTTATTAGTTACAGAACTGATATTAGTATTATAAATACTGATACGTACAGGTAATATTGGTAATGTTATTCTCAAATCCATTCACTAAAATATGAAATACGTGTAACACAAATACAATATGTATGTACAAATGTATGTGCATATACATTAGTACATAATATAGTTCCGCTTCCGAGGTCAGACTGGTTATTCAACATTTTTTTATTATTTTCTCCTCTGTCTATAGAATAAGTAACCTTTCTAACCAACTTTCGGTCTCTGCATGTATTTAAGGGGGAATGCGTAGTTATAAAAATTGAAAAATTCTATATTTGGTTTTTTTCATTTTTCTTAAATACAGCTAACCCTTTTTTATGCGGTCTTTTTTATATGATTTTTTTGTGCGACTTTTTATGCTCTTTAAAAAAATGGCCATAAAAGGCATAATGTGAATCAAAATCAAGAGACAGTAAGAAACTTAAGCATTAACTCTAATAACTTTTTTTGATAAAATTACGTTTTTAAGCATTTATTCAGTACACTGCATAAGAATATAATTTACTGTACCATTAAGTTTTTTTACAGATTTATTTTTCATAGTTTTCATAATATTATAACATAAAAATGAAATGTTCTCATGTGTAAATAATTAATGTTTTATCTTGTTTACGGCCGGTTTTACATTCACATTTAAAGCCGACTTTAATACTGATTTTATTTTTGATACTGTTTTACAATCAAATTTAAAGCTCCGTTAGTGTAAAAGTCGACTTTAAACTAAAGTAAGAATTATCTCGACTTTTACTGCTTAAAGTCGGCTTTAATACATTTGTTATTGCTGATTATTACCATTGAATTTTGTTTATAAGCATAATTTTTCTATAAAATATTCGTACCTTAAATAAATAAAATAAAAATTGTATTTGCCTATTTTCAATAATATTTTTGATTATTTTTACGTCTTGGATTAATATCAAACATTCCTTTTGGATTAAACTGGCTGAACGATTTCTGGGTTACCCGCGATTTCTTTTATGATTCGTTGTATTTATGATAAATTTCTTTTAAAAAGAAATAATATAGTTTTCTATTCCAATCTCACTGGCAGTAGCGAAATGAGTGAAATGCGTATATTTTGAAATTCAATCAGGTTAATATTTTCGTTTCTATAGTTATTTTTTTTAAATGTAAGATTGGCTACGATAACTCATAGTTCGTTTTATCTATGCAACACTTAAAAGTCCTTTAACAAAAGTAAGCAGACCTAATCATTGTAAAACAACGCTAAAAATAAAGTCGACTTTAAATTAAAAGTAGCTTTAGTTAAAGAACCTTTAAAATTATGAATGTAAAACCGGCTGTTAGAAAAGCAACTTCTAAGCAAATCGCTAGGTTTTGAGCGTTTTAAGCTATATATTTTCGATAAAGCATTTTTATGCGGTCCCGATCCACCGCATAAAAATGCTTTATTTTTTTTAACTATCTGGACTGATTTTCAATAACGTTAATAACTATTTACGATGTTTTTGAATATGTATTTTTTTGTGCAATTTTTTTTATATAGTCCCTATCCACCGCATAGAAAATTTTCAGCTATTCTGTCTTCAAACATTTTCCTTTTTTTAGTCTATCAATGAACACTATGTTACACGCAATCTCGTGGGAAAGTTTTCTTTATTAAAGGATTTTTTTAACCTCTTGAATCGTAGGTTGGCGTTTACATACCAAGTAAACTCGTCGCGTAAGCAATACTTCCTTCAATTTCCTTTTTCCTTTCAGACTTGGATTCTCAAACTGCATCCGAGGCCACAAAAATATCACTTACGGTCCTTTCCAAGTAATATACTATTTAAAATGTAAAGTAACCATTAGACAGCTTTCTTTAAACCTTCTCTTTCACCCTGTGTAAAATTTACCATTAAAAAGCTTACGGTTGGAATCTTATAAGCATTTATGAATATAATCATTAATAAATGATAAACAAAAAAAAATTTAAAAGGCCACTTCATTCAAAGATTACAAGGAATCAAAATTTATTTTCCAATTTTAGCGGTAGATGGGTGCGTTTTTAAAAGAAATTGTCGCATGTCGGTAACAAAACTGTAATTTCTACAAATTATAAAATTTTCCGAAATTTTTCTCCCGGTCCTGTCAAGCGGAAAAATTTATATTTTATGTGATCCTCACCCACTGTGACACCATTTTAAAAATAATCAATTATCAATTGGAAGAATGCTAGGATTCCTATTTCGTTGCAAAATTTCAACGTTTTTTTAATTCTCCTAAGGAAGATATGAATCATACATTCTTTATAGACGCGAAGCAAGTTATAGGCATTCCAAGGATATTACGACTATCAAAATACAGTTTTTGGCAGTTTTTGCTATTGAGAATAACGATATTTTGAAAATTGATGATAAAAAGAAAAAAGTTCTTTTTTAAATATATTACATCCGCTAAATTATACTTTTCGTTATCAAAATCCTTCGATTGAAAACAGATAATTAATTTTAACACAAAATAAGTTTAGTTCGAAAGGTATATGCTTTACTTTAAATAAAATTGTGTATCGATCATAAAAGTTTTTTTTTTTTTTTTTTTTTTTTTTTTTTAAAAAAAAAACGGTTAAATTAAACTTACGATATTTTAAAATACTATTAATGATCATTGCTAATAGAGAGTTTTTGTAAAATACCGTAAGTTGTACGGTAACACTATTTGTCACGTGACCATTACCGTTTTCATATTTACCGTAAAATATAGTTTTAGAATGTTTGCAACATTACCGTAGATTATTGTACGTTATTTTGACAGTTCAGTATAATAGCCTTACTTTCTTCGATTTTTAAGTAAATTGTGTGAATTTTTTTAAGGTAATACACTTGAATTTTTGAAAATTATTGCTTATAAAAACATGGAAGAGCTACTAAAATTAGGAGCACTGGGTCTATTAATATAAATTTATAAATTTACAAAATTATTCAAAATTACAGGTTAGATTTCACACGTAGTTACTTACGGTATTCGAAAGGAAATAGCGTAAAAAAAAAGATTACTGTATTTATGTTAACGTTAACGTTACTGTGGAGCATGCGCAATTACTCAAATTGTCAAAATAGCGTTACCGTACAACTTACGGTATTTTGCAAAAACTCTCTAATTACAATGAATAACGATCTGTTTTTTATCAAAAGTTTTTGATAACGAATAGTATACTTTAGCAGGTATTATATACTTGAAAGGGTACTTCTTTTCCTTATATGAAAAAGTTCTTGGATTACTCAAATAGTACGGTTATGTTGACAGTTACCCCCTAGTTAACTACCCCTAGGCTTAATATTATGAAATTGAGCAAAACAAGGTCAATTAGATTTTTTGTTACATAGATTTGAAATCTGCAAATAAAATTTTAATATTTTTTTTATTTTTCACCCCCTTTTTACAAAATTAACCCCCAAATTTTAACCAACAACCACTCATGTTGATGTAATTTGAACAAATTGCATATCAATAGAAAATTCTTTAAAAAGAGCAATACCGCCGATTTGAACTTTTGCTCTATCTCTTATCGTTTTCGACATATTTGAAAAATTACGTTTTTACCCCAATTTTTGAAAGGCGATTTCATTCCGTCCTTCAGACCATTTTTCCGCAGATAAAAAAAATTGATGTCACTTATTTTTTAGTGTTCTACAACATATCTAGGTTTCATCAAAATCGATAAGTCCGACCTCAGGACATTTATTTGTCAGATAACTAAGAGAGCCGGGAGCCAAATTGCTTTATAAAAAAGGTCAAGGGAAACAGTTTACCTTCGCTCGCACGTGTTATCACAAACTTGAATTGATTTTAAAGTAAATTTTTATTTCAAGAACCTTGATAAACTATAGAAAAATATAAATTTGAAACACTAAATATGAAATCATGGAAAAAAATGAATGATTTTCGCAAGAAATTGTCTCATAGTAATATATTAAAAATTACCCCAGACTAAAGCATACCAGTAGAAACAGATTGTTTTAGAGGTAGTTTTTTTGTAAACTCGCGCAGAGAACTTAATGGTACAGTTCGTGAATGAGAGATACAGATAATTATAGTTGCAATTAATTAAACATAGAGGATATGAACTATATTTTAATCTTCTTGAGACCGATTTACGAGTCTATAATTTTGTTGTGAAAGGGTATAGTAAGTCCCCAATAATTGCGCAGTGACATTGGTAGCCTGCATCTGTTTATATTTATATGGTGTATACTTTGAGTTCTGAAGTTGTTCAACGGACTTAAAATTCTTCGAAGAATTTAATTTGCATCTATAAATAACATTTTTTGTAATTCTAATACCAGCGTATACTTGTTACTCTTCTTAATATACTTTAAACACAAGCCTTCACAAACTGATAGCATACTTTGAGAAAGATTAAATCACGGAAAATGTATCTTCTTATTATTATTAACACCTTGACGGTCATTAACGTTATAAGACGTCAAGTGAACGCTTACTAAGTCACATACCACGTCACATCGTAGGACGTCAACAATTTTATAATTTTCAAAACAGTGTACCAGTTGAGCGTTTTGTAATTATGGGTTATGATCGTCAAGGTATTAAATAGAACTAACTTCTGTTCATTTTCACTGGTAACTTTATTACTGATGGTTAGTACTTCTTCAGTGTGTTTAAACATAATTTTCTGCGTGCAAGTAACGGGTATTAACGATTAGTATTAAGCCCATGTAAACAAAGCATAAGAAGCCTACTGGAACATGCCTAGAATTATTTGATGAGTTAATAATTAAGGTAAAATACGAATTTCAAATACTACTGGCTTAGTACAGATTATACTTGTCTCTCATATAAACAAGGTATTAAACATGTTTATTGAATAATTATTATACAATATGAATTTTAAATAATACTGCCCTATTACATAAATATATATTTACAATTTCTCTAATCAGGAAGCTTTCTGTTATATTTACTCGTATAGCATTTATTATATACTCAGTAAATTAATTATTACTCAAAAAGTATCTCTTCGATTCTGATGAGTTTTGGCGTAGCATATACTGTATTATATTTTGTATACTTTATTTATAGATAATATTGACACTGGAGTGGTAAGATTCCCTAACGACGAATCGCAGGAGTAACCTATGGCAGACAGTTTTCTACAATTAAGCGTTCTGATAATAATTTTAATGCTAATTAACAATATTTTTGATTTAAGGAGTTATATACAGTTGTAGCGGGCGAAATGGTGACATTTTCTCGATTTTTTTTTTCAACGACAAAATAATATAATATTTATTTAAAAACTGTTAACGACATCAATTAGTACATGTTTTGGGATACTTGTTAAATTTTTTTCATCGAAAATATTTGAAAAAAGCGAAACTACAGCTGTATTCCAAGAGCTCCTTTTTTGCGCATCACTTGCGGTGGGACATGAAAACACGAAAACGGTACATATGAAATCAGAATTTCAAAAACATACTTTAATATATTTTATAGTCTAGTTGCTAACCAAAGGGTTTATCAAAATTTAAAGTTCCTTACAAATGGCGATGATTTTAACGAAAAGTTTATTTTTTCAAGGTGTTAAATTTTTCATATTTTTGCTTTAAAGAAATCTTTTGAAAAATATTGAAAATCCTTCCGTCAGCGACTAGCTATTATCATAATAAACAAGTAGTCTAAATTTGAAGAGATAATGTACCTAACAATATGCAATAAAAATTAATAAACTTTCCCGACCATCACAACTGTATATAACCCCTTAAAGTGTTAACATTTTACGTTACTGAAATTTCACTCTTTGGTATCAACATACATCAATATTCTAAAAAATATTATTCACTCTGACGAAGAGATCTTGTGGTATTTTTACTGTCTCGGAAATATCCAACAACGAAACTACTACAAAATTTTTATGAAACAATGAACTAACTGATATGTGTTATAGCCTTAACCTTATGATATAACCTTTAGCATATGGGATTTCGGCCCAGCGGCTTTTTCGGTTATTCTTTTTCATGAAAATTGCTTATAATTTTTTTACACTCGTATGACTTCATTTACTACATTAAAATAATAAATGAATTTTTGAGGGTACGTGTTTTAGATCAACCCCTTGAGTAACACCTACCAAAAATATTTGTTATATGGCTCTAACAAAGTTATCGTGTGTAGAAATTTCAGCAAGGGCAGATTGGTGGAAGGTGTCTTAAAAAAATATAAATTCAGGTTAAGTAACAATAAGATACCCCCATGAAAAAAACGAAGGTTGTGATCTGGATGACTGACTATGGCATTTCTATGCATTTTTCGACGCTGAGTGCGAACCCGACCTCAAAAAAATTCTTATAGTACCCCTTAAATTTTTGTACAGAGCCACAAATATCCCTTAAAAAGATGTAAAGTTATGAATAACAACATCATTACAGAAAGGAATATGAATAGGAATTTTACAATCCTCGTGCCTTTATATTATTTCCAAAAGCTCCAACAAGGGTATAACACCCACCGATGGAGTTGGCACCCCCTTACAACCCTTTTATATGTTTCTGGTCATAGATTTACGTTATAAAAACTTCTGCTTACAAGCTCTTGGGAATGCAAGAGTAAGATAGTATAGGATAAACACAACCGAAGTATTAACCCCTTAAAGAGGTGAAAATTACCCTCTACTGGACAAAGGTGGAGGAAGATATAAGAGAGAAAATTTTTCTTGTTTTTATTCCACATTGGTTGCAGCCCACTGGGCAAAGCAACCCTCAACTGCTTTGACCGTACTTGTCTAAGGGGTTGAAGCCACCTCAAATTCAAAAGAAGCATTAGAAAACCTATTAAGACCAGAAAGATGCAGTCTACAGATGCATTTGTCCACTAGAAGTTGTCATTACGTAAATCTATGTCCAGAGAGATTTAAAAAAAATTGTAGAGAGCGAATCCACGCTTTCGGTAAATGTTATACCCTTGATGGAGCCCTTGGCAATAATATGAGGCACACGGGTTGCAAAGTTCCCATTCATATTCCTTTCTGTAATGATATTGATATTTATAACTTTACAGCTATTTAAGGAATATTTGTTTTTAAGGGGTATAAGAATTTTTGTAACCTCAGATTCGTACTCTAATGTAGTAAATGACGTCATACGAATGTAAAAAAATAGTATAATGTAAAGCTACTTTATATCAACATCCTCTGTTAATTTCATCTAATTATCTTCAATAGTTTTGAAGAAAAAAATTTTTTCAAGTTTAGGGTTGTTACCCCCATATCTCTGACAATATAGGGGGTAATGGTCTAATACTCATATTTTCAAACATTACTCACCATAAGCAACATTCATGAAAAAGAATAGCCGTCGAAGGAGTTGGCACCCCCTTACACCCCTTTTATATCTTTTTGATCATAGTCGCTTGGCCGAAATCGCATATGCTTATCCGGCGAGACTACCACATAACTGTCGGAAAGTATAGCTGTCATACGTGAGTTCCAAAATAGTGACCAGGGAAATTACACGTTGTCAATACAATATACTTATACCAGTGGCGGTTATTCCAGGTATGCGGGGTAGGCGCCGCTTACCCTAGCTGTTTCTTAAAAACTGAAATAAATTTATAACGAAAATAACATTGTTTACAAAATAATTTAAATATACAATTTCCATAAGATTTACCTTACATTATTGCATATATATTGCACATTAGAATGCATATATTATACCAATTATACATACCTAATTATGATATACCTAAAATGCATAAATATGGTCCACAGTACGTGTTACATATAGACACGATCAACAATAGACCCTGTAGCCAGTCTATGTAGCTGTGTATAGGACGTACATACGCATATGTACCTACTCAGCTATGCGATCATCATCTGAGCATATCCGTGTGTACTGAATCTGCATATGTATATTATGTATCTGTGCAGTTGTATTAGTGGTTTATAATACTGGTAGTCCTTTGGCATGGTAGGCACCAGGATCGGCGCATATCGTATATTCGATAACAGTCGATGTAATGGCTATACTGAATCTACATATGTATATGTATATGTGCAGCTGTATTAGTGGCTTATAATACCGTATAGTTCTTTTCCATCGTAGGCACCAGGCTCGGCGCTTATCGTATATTCGATAACAGCCGAACTAACCAAATCTTAACTTGTGCTCTAATCACCTTAGCTTTTAGATTTTTTAGCATGCTTCCTATACTTATAAATTTATCGTTGCTGTCAACTGTGATTTGATTATTAAGATTTTATTACCTACTGTCTTTTTTTTAAATGACTAAAAAACAACGGTTGCGTTATTAACACAACATAAAGTAATTAACACAACTTTTTTTAAGGAATATTGACGAAAATAATTTTTCTTTAGACTATTGAAGGTAATTTAAATCGTGTTTATTTAGCCTCATAAAAATATTGCTGGTGTTTTACTTTGACTGTGAAAGAAAAGTTATTCCATATTTTTATATTTTTCCTGAATCTTATATTTTCTACAACTCAGTTTGTTACAAAAAAGCGTTTGCACATCATTTTCCAAACTTCTTTTGATAAATATTCTAAAATTAGGTGGTTGTTTGATAACAAAAAAGCTTTTCTCTTGTATGTTATTCAGGCCCGGACTTAGCCTAAGTGGCGCCCGGGGCAAGGTCAAAAAATGGCGCCTCTGTAGAAAAAGTATTTCCTTTTTTCCTCCCAAAAAGCAAGTGACGAGCAAAAGAAGAAAAAAACCTCACATACCTAATTTTGGCGCCCCTCAAAACCTGCCGCCCGGGACACGTGACCCGCCTGCTATTTTAGTACCTCTTTACACATTAAGTGTGATTTACCTTCTTGAAAGCGCATACCCAGTCTTAAAGCTCACGAGCCGCCACTGACTTATACAATATATTTTGAATGGTGCAACTGTATTAGAACCGTACTAAAAAATCAAACTTATTTTTTATATAATTACTTTTTCATAGCTCTTATAGTTTTCA
This sequence comes from Brachynemurus nebulosus, assembly GCA_035578155.1. Classification (NCBI taxonomy): domain Eukaryota; kingdom Metazoa; phylum Arthropoda; class Insecta; order Neuroptera; family Myrmeleontidae; genus Brachynemurus; species Brachynemurus nebulosus. Next base: position 66,753,007 of record JAPWDM010000001.1, on the reverse strand, counting down.
AGAAAATTGAATTTGAAAATTACAGTGCTAATATATATTCTTTTACCAGTATCTCAGGAATAAGTCAAAATCAAAGGACAATGACCCTATATTTGGTAATCACTAAGGCTACCAATGTCACTACAGAATACAGATATCGGCGATGATGGGGGTTTAGCTTTTCAGTTTAGAAACCTTAAAAAACGTACTTTTAATTATAATAATGATAAAGAATAATAAAAATAAATTTTATTGATAATAGGATGGTTATACTAAACTTGCTTATACTATATAAAATAAAAAATAAAAAAACAAATATTAATTTCTGCTTTTGTCGCATCAACTTTCTAAATTAAATATTAACAAGAAATATATTATATTAAAATTTTGTATTAAAAAATAATTTAATGAGAATTTCTATACAATAAAAACCCGCACATTCATATTTCACATTCCATTTTTGTTTTTAACAAAATTTAAAAATTAATAGCTATATGTAAAAAGAAGTGATAAATTATTAAATATACAAACGGTTATTAAAAATGATAGTAATAACACGTGTATTTTCTTAATTTTGCCATTACAGTAGAACCTCGATAATTCGGCCCTCGATTATCCGGACCCTTCAGTAATCCGGCCCGATTCTAAAAGTTGTAGTTTTAAGAAAATAACTGATAACAAATAGTAGATACAATTTTACACACATTTACATTCTATATTTAGTCAATTAGTACAGTACAAAATAGAATTGTATTGTACAGTAATTAAGGGGGGGGGGGGGAAGGTTTTTAAAAATTTTTTTTGCCTTTTTTTTTAAATTTTTTTCCTGAATGTACAACATGTCGAGCGTGTTGTGTCAAAATTTCAAGTAAATCCGAGCAAAACTAATGAAGATACAGCATTTCAAGCAACCGGCCCTCATGCTCGATTTTTATACCTGCCTGGTAGCTGCGTGACGCGCCTACCTGGTAAGTATAAAATTTACTTTAATTTTATACTTACACATCTTATACAAAACAAATACTTACTATAATTACCCGCGTAAGTATAAAAAATTATATCATTTTATTGATGCTTAGTTTTGGATTTTTGAGTATAAAAAACTTTAAATCCATTTTCTCGCATACAACATTTTTGAAGTCCGTGAACATCATAACTCAAAATCTACTTCACCAATTTTGTTGAAATTTTGTACACTGTTTCTACACATAAATCAACAGGTAATCAGGTCGAGTTTTTTTTTTTTGCTATTTTTTTTCCAGTTTATAATAACAAATTAACCGAAATTTTTAGCAAAAATTGCGTTTTTCACTTCAAAATGCTGCCAAAAATAAAAAAATCGAAAAAATACAAAAAATACAAAAAACTCTTCCTGATTCCCTAGGGAAACATATCGCATTTTTAACGCATTTCGATTTTTTTGTCTCGGATGATCCGGTACCAAGTTATGATGTTCACCGCAAAACAACTTTTTTTCGACGCGCCTCCGGAAATTCGCTGTCACGGACTTATTTATCGATATTTGTAACTGATAATTTTTTCAAAGATACTTCAGATGTCATACTATAACGTGTACATGAAATAAATAAGCCAACATTATTCATATCTCCAAAAAAAAATCATGAAAATATGCCTTTTTTTCGCTTTTAAAACCTTACCCCCCCTTAATCACACGAAACGCCGAACTGCCTGTTACTGTACTGCTGACGAATCCAGGGATGAAACCTACAAGTCACATACGCGCACGCGCACGCAACAGAACGCGTGTATATGATCCGCGTGGGGGTTATGCCAACAACAATCAACACAATTGACTTGTGATTGACCTACACTCATCCACTGCTACGGAGAGAGTGACTACTAGGTAGCCTAACTTGTACAGAACTGCACACTGCAGATTACACGATAGAGATAGTTGCGTTACCTCTGTACTCTGGATTCACAACATATCAGTCGTTGCGCTTCGCCTCCAATCTCCAACTCTAAGATTTTATTGTAAATGAATGTACAATGACCTTTTTACTCTACACGTGAAATTACTGTATTTAGGTTTTAGTAATTGAAGGAGCCAGTTTTGAGAAGTGCCTACAAACCCAGTACATAGAACAGCAGTGCTTGCTGTTAACTTCTTAGAGGAGCTATAAGGGGTCTCAAATTCATTACATTTTAAACGGTCTCTCGATGGTCCGGCTTTTTCGTAAACCCGGCCTACCGGCCGCCCATTTAAGCCGGATTTTCGAGGTCTTACTGTATATTATTTTCTTGTTATATAAAAAATAAAACAAAATAAAAAAGAAAATAATTTGGCGGATTCGACTGTCCAGGATTTTATCTAAAAAAAAAAAATGTGATTAAACAGAATAAAACCCGATTAATTCAATTTTTGTTTCTTAAAATAGCGTTTTTGATACTGTCTTCTATGTCAATTCAGTCAGTAAGTATTCTACAAAAAAATTACAAAATTGATGTGAGAGTACAACATTGTGTGTTTTTATGTGTTAACTGGGTTAATTGGGAGCCCAAATTTTTTTATTTGAAAAATAATTTTATAGGGGTTATTTGGCTTAAAAGTAATTTCAGGAATATGTCCACCAAGACTAGGTACCTCTTATAAACCGTATTCTGTTAGTTAAATCTTGAACCCTAATTATTATAAAGTAATTGGGGCTTCATTTCAACAGCAATACGGTTTGTATGAGCTTCCAAAGCGTTGATTGTCAGCGGTTTATCAGCATAAACCAAAGATTCTGCATGTCCTCAGAAAATAACCCACTGGCGTCAAAAATCACGAATTATGGGGACACAACATTACAATTTCTCGAAATAATGTTACTATTTACAATCCTTTTATTAAATTTTCACAACATGAGAACGTCATTGCGATGTTAACCTTTTCACGACAATTTCTCCATCTTTATTGAACACGAATACTAAATAGTTTACAGTCACCTACACCCCTATCAAAAGTCACATTTAAAATAAAACACCTTATGTAAAATATAATTTTATTATAATGTAAAATTTATAATACAGCTGAACCTTTTTTTATGCGGTACTTTTTTGTGCAACTTTTTTATGCGATTTCTTTATGCGATTTTTAAAAAACGCTAAACACGAATTGCATCCGGCGGTCAGTAAAATATTTCATCTCCCCAACGTGCCATAAAAAAAACACGAATTGCATCCCGCGGTCAAAAATCAAATACACGAATTGCATCCTGTGGTCAATATTTTATTGTTTTTGAAGGTGCAGTTGATTACAAATACATACATACACTTTATTATTCATTACCTCAGTCAGTAGCTTTCTAACTTTCGGGATAAAATTTAAGACATTGAAGTAGTAGGCGAGTGTCGTAATTCATCTGAGTGAGTAATAGCCATTGCAAACGAGTAGAATACTATAATTTTTCTACTTTTTCCCTTTTTGATTTAAATAAAATTGAATATAAATTTTAAATTAAGAGAATACAATTTTTAATCTATCTCTAATTTCATTAAATGTTCGTATATACGTATCTATGGAAATGATCAAAATAAATAATAAACTACTTTGTTTACTCACACGTTACTACGCAACATATATTAAATTAAAACTTGATTCATACATTATTCACAAAACAATCACAAACCTATTGAATAATGGTTAATACGGTGATTTCATTAGTCGAAAGGTACTGAGTAATGATTCTTCCACATCTTTGAATAATGACTAACTTTCTCAACAATTTACGGATATGTAATGAGTGTGTTCTTCAAACGGAGTAGAAAAAGTACATTCTCTTATATAAGTGAGCTTTTTTATAACTGTTTCAAATGAGTTAACGTTTTCAAATTTCAATTTCTTACAGAAGGTGAAGCAGCCTTTGCGTTAGTTGTCTTGCAAAACTTTCCTTCATTCTATTTGTATGCTATATTATGTAACATCAATATAAAAAGAGAAACTTGTGGCAGTATCCTACATAACCTAATGAATTTTCTATGCTTCTATGTCATGGGACGAAATCTGCAATCACATAGAAAATCAGTTCAAAAAATAAAATTTTCAAAATACTACAGACATAATAATATAATAATAGTATGCAATAATGAGCTTTTACGTCCTTTTCCAGATTATTGTCTAACGTAAACTCCAATCACATCATTTTTTTTTACAAGATTATCGACGTACAAGATTTATTAATATATGAAAATACCGTCAGTTGGGACGAATGTAGACGATTTTTTCAGTTTTTTGGCAATAAATTGTTTAGACTTTATCTAAAAAATTCTAAAAAATAATTTAAATGCTTTAATATCACGAGCATATTATAGGGCAGTAATAAAGATATCAAAATTGGTACTGCAACATTTTTTTTTTTTTTTTTTTTTTGGTTATATAGTGTCTAGATTCGTCCCTATGTGTGGGGCGAATCGAGACAGTGCTTTAATTGTAATATAAATCACATTCAGTCATGCATATGGGTAAAATCGGAAATAAAAAGATAAAAATAGCTGAATTTCCAATCTGAAAATTCGCTAAACTAAATAACAGCATCAGTGAATGACTTTTGATGGGTGGAATAAAATATTTTGGATTTAAATGAATTTTATTTCGATTTGCCTTTGAGTCTATCATGCAAGGTCGATTTGGGAACATGGAAATATTCAGCAGCTTGTCTGAGCGATTTTCTTTTATTTTTAATATCAGAAAGCAGGGGCGCAACAACTACATGTCTACAGGGGGTCCAACAAAAATTTAAATTATCAAATTTTTTGATAACGCAGTTCTCCGATAACAATGGAAAATGTAATAAAATGTGGTGTCCGAAAATTTGATTTTCAAATAAAAAATATTAGTAAACCACTTTTTTACTTTTTAATATAAATAAAATAAATTGAAGGAAAATTTCCAGGTAATTTTAGGGGCTCCGGACCCCTTGGACTTCTCCGGTTGTTGCGCCTCTGTCGAAAAGAGCCTGTTTTATGTTATCTAGACTACAGTTTATGTAGTTTATACCCACTTTCTTTTTATACTGACGCAACATGGTGTATGAATTCGCCTCATCTATCGACAATTTTTTGTTAATCTGTTCATAAGAAAAAAATTAAGCACAATAAAGCTTTCATTTTTGGTACATATATTGTCAAAAAAACGCCAAATATTTTGTTGCCAGTCCTTACTTTATGTATATAACTCTTTTTTTTGTACAGCAGTTTCTTCGTAAGATTTCAAAACGCGCGTTATTTTTAAAAATTATAAACAATGCGCCTGTAAAATAACAAAATACAAAGATGTCACGTTCACCGCTTTTCTTTGATGACTAACTCATAACTGACAAAATTCAGAAGCATAAATTGATCTATGACCTTGTACGGTCATAACACTGACGAAGAAATATCGAGAGGCAGCTCTGTCTAGATTCGCCCCTACTGTCTCGGTTCGCCCCAACTGATGGTAATTCAAATATCACTAAATTTAATTTTCATGTTGGACAAAACATGAAACATAAAAACGCAATATTTCAGAAACGGGGCACATAAAAAGGAAAAATGATACAAGAAACCTCAATGAAGTAAGTGAAAAAATATCTTCTTTCTCGCATTTCAATACAAAGAGTATTTCACAATTTTTGTTGTTGCTTATTAATTGAAATCTCTTGAAGTATGTATACGCAAAATTTCATTTTCTTAGATCCAAAGATGTCGAAATTATCAAAATATGAAAAATTGGCGGAGGGATGGACGGACATGATAAAATTATAAGGGTACTGTCCGACCGAAGCTTCAGCTTCGGCCGCAAAATGGACCGTCAGCCACACATGCGGCTTCGGCCAAAAAAGGCCGAAGGTTTGTCCGAAGCCGAAATGGCCATCTATTACACAATATTATTTTATTTATTCTTTTTAGCGAATTCCCAGAATGGAATTCAGCTATTACAGTCACTGTGATAATGCGACCTGAGCCCGGGATTATGGCAAAAATTTGTTTTGAGGTCCCTAGAAACCGAAAATAATATTCACTAAAATTTATATATATATATATATATATATATATATATATATATATATATATATATATATATATATATATATATATATATATATATATATATATATATATTAGGGTGGCGCAAAAAACCCACATGTTTTTCTTTTTTTTTGTCTCATAGGAAAAAAAGTTAATTTAGCTCGATTTAAGAATGCTCACCAAAAATTAGCTCGATAAAAAATTTTTTAAGGGTCGCTCAAACCTTTTTAAAATTTGAAAATGGGCCAAAAATCGATTTTTATTTTCCATCAAATTTTTTTTCTCATCCTTGCATGTGTTTGTACATTGAATAATAAAAAATTTCTCCAAATTTTAACTCAAAAAATTGAGAATAAAAGGTCGCTCAACAGTTCTGAAAATTTTTCAAGTCAAAATATTTAATATTTTTCAGCGCCCCTAAAAAATATTAAATATTTTGACTTTAAAATCCTGAGCGACCTTTTATTATTAATTTTTTGATTTAAAATTTGGAAGAATTTTTTATTATTTAATGTACAAACATATGCAGGGATGAGAAAAAAAGTTTGATGAAAAACAAAAATCGATTTTTGGCCCATTTTCAAATTTTAAAAAGTTTTGAGCGACCCTTAAAAAATTTTTTATCGAGCTAATTTTTGGTGAGCATTCTTAAGTCGAGCTAAATTAACTTTTTTTCCTATGAGACAAAAAAAAGAAAAATATGTGGTTTTTTTGCGCCACCCTAATATATATATATATATATATATATATATATATATATATATATATATATATATATATATATATATATATATATAAACATATGTTGCAGCTATATTGTCAAAACCGTTTTATTATAATAACTCTAGTCAAATTATAAAAAAACCAAATATTGTCAACTAATGTTGTCTCTTACAATACACCTAGTAAATTTTAGTGTTATTATAATTTCGCTAGACTCATTTAGAGAAATTGTGAAATGTAATGCTTTTTGGCAATATAACCAAATCAGCTTACAGGAAAATATGTATTGTAAAAGTAAACACGATATGAATACGAAACTAATGATGTCAAAAAACTACTGAATCGATTTTGTAAGTTTAGATATTTACATAAATATGCTTTGGAATAAGCGATAAGAAATTTTTATTCCGTTTAAAAGTTTCCGTGGGTTGTGAATACTAAAATAAATAATGTCTTCACTACTAAGCCTATTTCAATAAAATTTTGACGGGGTACTTATATGGTTTAGAATAATTAATAGGATAATTTATATCCTGGTTGAAGGTTCCTACAGGATATGAATACGAAACTAAGTGGTATCAAAACTACAAAACCGATTTCAATCAAATTTGGTATGAATACCTTTATGCTTTGGAATAACAAACAGAAAATGTTTATCCCGATTATAGGTTCCCATGGGAAACCAAATAAATTATTCAGTCAGCCCAAAATTATTGAAACGATTTCATTCAGTTTTAGCATGGATACTTATACCTTATGGAACAACACATACGATAATTTTCACCCTGATTAAGGATTCCCTCAGGAAACAAAATAAATTATTCAGTCACGTCAGAACTATTGAACAGATTTCAATTAAATTTAATTTAGATTTAGAGTAACTGCTGGGATAGTTTGTATCCCGATTGAAAGTTCCTAAGGGATATGAATATGAAACTAATTAATGTTAAAACTACTGATTCCATTTCAATCAAATTTGATATGAATACTTTTATATTTTGGAATAACAAACAGGAAATTTTTATCCCGATTATAGGTTCCCATGGGAAACCTAATAAATTGTTCAATAACGTCAAAACTAGGCAAGCGATTTCAATTCTATTCAGTACTGACGCTCACATGCTTTGGAATAGCTGGTGGCATAGTGCGTATCCCGACTAAACGATTCTGTGGAATATAAATACGAAAGGTCCCCGTGGGAAATAAACTAATCATTACACACAAAAGTTATATTGTATACTTAACCTATATTCAAATTCAAATACGGTTCATTTTACTTACATTTAACCATGCTTCATCACTGAATTTAAATAATTTCTGTTTTCTTGGTTTTATCTCTTTTATTATTGAATTTACCTAAATTTTAAAGTTGCAGTTTGTTTTTAGAAAAGAATAGTAGAATATTGATTTGTTTCGAATATAAGAATTATTTAATTTTTTAACGATAACTCAGGATCAATTGTATTTGAAATGAGGTATAGCTACATAGTAATTTCCGAACAATTAAAATTAAATAGAACTTGATCAGTTTGTCACGTTTTTCTCTTATGTCAAGTAGGGTAAAAGCCCCCTTTGTGGAACGGTATCTAATTATGAACATTTACGTATTAATGAAGTTATTTCTGAAAGAAACGACTGATAACAAAAATTATTGTTAATAGAATGATTGTTTTTTAATTTAAATTCACCTCGCATTTAAAGTTTCCTTACTTAATTAAAGAAATAAATATGTAAATGTCAAAACTGTTCCAGTATTAGATACCGTTCCACAAAGGAGGCTTTTACCCTATATAATATAATAATAATTTTATTACTTGATGGTTTTGTAAATTTTTCGTTCAATGATCCAAACACCCTCACCGGTCGAGTCGATCTTTAAATATAAATTTTGAACATATGGTATGGGGCAGTTCAACATAACGGATGAAGAATACTTTTTTTTTAAATACATAGTTTTATGATTTTTTAAGTGAATGCTATTGTTTGATTTCTTTTTCCCAATCCGTATGCTATAAATCAGATATTTTTATGTGAATTTCCAAAGAAAACCCTGATGTCCTTCACAGTACAAGAATTTTAATTTGTATGTCATGGGAAGACTCATCAGCGATATAAACCAGATTATATTAGTATCTAAGCTGTAAACCCTAGACTACCTCTTAATGAAAATTTTACTAGAGCTAATAATAAAAAGCTCGAGCTAATAATAAAAAGCTGAAAAATATTCTAAATTGAAATCTTATTATGTGTCCGGTTTTTCCTTTAGAAAACCGGGATAAAACTATTGTACATATTAATTCACAATAAAGTAGTTCAACCGCTTTGATATAATTAAAATAAATTCCATGTTCCTACCGAACGATATCTCGGAAAAAACGGAGCAGCAATTTAATATTATTTCTAAATTCTTTAGTCAATCAATAAACAATCTAAAGAAAATCAACATTAATAATTAATTTATGAAATAGTAGCTCATTTCCTACGGAATATTCAATCTGTATAAAAAGTATACCATATATTTATTATTTTAAGGTATATGCCAATACTAAATTTGATTAAAATTGTTTCAGTAGTTTTGGTATTATTTCCTATCGTAATAGTAGGCGATAGGAACTTTCAAACGGGCTACAGATTATTCGGTTAGTTATTAAAAAGCATATCATATAAATACGTATCTAAATCAAATTTAATTGACATTCGTTCAATAATTTTGAGGTGACTCAAGAATTTAGTCTGTGTCCCACTGGAACTCTTAACTGGGATAAAAATGTTTCTATCAGTTATTCCAAAGTGTATAAGTTTATATACGAAACCAAACTGAAATCGCGTCAGTAATTTTGACCTGACTGAATAATTTATTTTGTATCCCTCAGGAGCCTTTAATCGGGATAAAAATTTCCTTTCTGTTATTCCAAAGTATAAAAGTGTCCTTACTAAATTTAATTGAAATCAGTTTTGTAGTTTTACACTAATTAGTTTCGTATTAATATCCCGCAGGAACCTTCACCCAACATATAAATTATCCTATCAGTTATTCTAAGCCATAAAATATTTCTACTAAATTTTGTTGAGATCGGTTTAGTAGTTTTGATGCCAATTAATTTCAAACTTCACAATTTCTCTAAATAAGTCTAGCGAAATTATAATAGCACTGAAATTTATTAGGTGTATTGTAAAAGACAACATCAGTTGACAATATTTGGTTTTTTTATAATTTGACTAGCGTTATTATAATAAAACGGTTTTGCCAATATAGCTGCAACATATATATATATATATATATATATATATATATATATATATATATATATATATATATATATATATATATATATATATATATATATATATATATATATATATATATATATACAGGGTGGTCCAGAATTATGTACCGTAATTGCTGGAGCTAATAGTACGTTCAAAAATAATGGTACCTTTTCATCTACACTTTTTCCCAAAACTAAAATGTAGAGGGGTGAAACGAAACAGACTTCTTCTTTTTTTAAATTTTTTAGGTGCTTTTGAATAATGAATTCATATTTTAGGGATGCATATAAACATCAAGATACTATGGTACCAATTATTCCATTACTTATGGTTAGGGGATAATTTGGAAATAGATACTTCTACTTTAAATTACTCGAAAACGGTATTATTTATCGAAATGTAATAAAAAGTATACCTTTTTTGCGTGGAATTGTCTGAGTAATCATACTGGTAAGAATTTTGTTTTAATAACTGCAAATTAAGAAAGAAAAGCCGTGATAACTCACACCTACTACCCAAAACCACCGGTTGATCATAAGTGGTGGAATAAACGTTAACATAAATTTAACCCCCGTACGCAAACTACGTTTCCCTAAAATATCAATCCATTATTCAAAAGCGTTTGGAAAATATTTAGGAAAAAATGGTTTTCGTTTCACCCCTTTACAGGGTTGTTTCTTCCGTATTATTGAGTTCTGAAAAAAAGCGTACATGAAAAGGTACCATTATTTTTGAACGTAGTATCGGCTCTAGCAATTCCGGAACATAATTCAGGACCACCGTGTACA